>QANX01004298.1:29981-73513 GCA_003254975.1 Ochetophila trinervis | reverse complement strand
ATCGTGACCCATCGTGTTAACGTGTTCCAACCCGTTTCAATCTATTTTTTTATCATGTCTTATCGTGTGACACTGATATCAACCCGACCCGATATCTCAAACCCAAACCTGCAAATTATCGTGTCGTTTCGTGTCGTGTTATTGTGTCGTGTAACATTTTACCAGATCTAGTGCAAAAGGTCTGCTTTTGAAAATTTTTGGATAGAGTATGGTTACAGCGTTCTTTCGATCTAACTTTTTTCTTTTAATGCAAATTTTTTGGTGAATCTCTTTAATGCAACTTGATTAACCAGTTCGGTGACCGAGGAAGTAATATCAATAATTATTATTATTTTATCCGATTTATTTTTACCTGAAAACATTCTTTAAAGCTTGCTTTAAATTTTGGTTTCTTTAAAAATTAAATAAAAAACACAAAAAGAAGGGGAAAAAAATTAAATTTGTAGAATTTGATTGCATGTTTACATACTTTTGATTTTCTTTTTGGGTGTACATACTTTTGAATTGAAAGCCGAATAAAAGTCTAAGCATAAGCTTAAACCAAATTATATATGCAATTAATAACGTGTCCGAACACTCTTTTGACATGTTCCAACTTCCAAATATGGGACTTACCAAGAAAAAAAAAAAAAAAAAAAAAAAAAAAAAAAAAAAAAAAAAAAAAGGACTAAAGAGGGTGGGAGGGTGGTTAAATTATGAGATCCATGCTAGTCTAACAATATTGTAAATGAAAGAATCCAAAGAATATTATATGAAGAAAACTATTTCACTAATTGTTCTTAGCTTTGAATTTTCATTAACCAAATTAAGCTGGAATTGGATATGTAAAAGGGGGAATTTTTTTATTTTCTTTTTCTTTTCTTTTTTGAAAGACATACAAGAAACATATATACAACACTTATAAAGTAGCACAATATTGCTAAGGAAGAGATTGGTAAATGGGTAATTCATCTATTTTCATGTTTCATGATTCCTTCTCATGGATGTGTCCAACTTTTCTTCACTTTTATTATGAAACCTCTTTTCTACAATTCAATGAAATATCAAATATCTCATCTTTGTGGATGAACTATCATATGCTTGATGTCTCAGTCACATCTTAACTCACCAGTCACCAATATATACACATAACTACCCCACTATGAATTGTTTGGACTCCTCCTACCCCTCTTCGATGTAAATGGAGAATGAATGGATCAGATAATATAGCAAAAGATAAACCATGTAGATGATAGAAATGGAGAGAAATACCTGGAGAAATTATAGACAACGGAATCAATTAAGATATAAATGTTAAAGTATAAATTATCAAAACAAAGCAAGAATGAAATTTATGTTCAAAACTTAAAATTAAAAGAATAAGAAACAGTAAAGTGAAAATGGCCCATGCAGGTCTCGAACCTGCGACCTTCGCGTTATTAGCACGACGCTCTAACCAGCTGAGCTAATAGGCCAATTTGCTGTAAATGATTTCCAAAGTAGCATTTGAAAATATCACACTAAGTTTATGAATAAATAAAGTAATATATATAATGGAGGAGGTTATTGTATGATGGAAGGTGGATGTAATGAAGGGCAGTAGTGGTCATAAACCCCGATCAAGCTCATCCTGTGCCGCTTGCAAGTTGTTGAAAAGAAGATGCATTCCCAACTGCATATTTGCGCCTTATTTCCGTTCGGACGAGCCGAAGAAATTCGCGAAAGTTCACAAAGTGTTCGGAGCAAGCAATGTGAGCAAGATCCTGAATGAAGTTGCAGAGGAGCAGAGGGAGGACACAGTTAATTCACTAGCTTATGAAGCTGAGGCAAGGCTGAAAGACCCAGTTTATGGTTGCATCGGAGCCATTGCCATGTTGCAAAGAAAAATGGTTGAGCTCCAAAACGATCTTGCTCTTGCCAGAGCTCGTCTCGCAGCTCGCTGTGCAACCAATAATACTTCTTCCTCTTATACCATCTTTGATGATCGCCTTATTGGGACTAGTTTGACTGGTATGCAATCTGCAGGTTACAGTGGATTTTGTGATAGTTTCAGCTGCTACACTAGTAGTAATAGTAGTACCAATTCATTGGAATTTAATTATGATTTTAGCTATGTCCCATATATCTTGTGATGAATTTCATTGTGATCATTTTCCCCTGTTTTATTGATGATTATGAAAGAATATCATCAAAATTGAATTACTGATGAGCTTTTAGATTTCGATCATTTGAGTGTGGGGAAAGAGATTCTACAATCCCAATTAAAAGTGTGTTCTCTTCAAATTTTGTGAAAAGGGCCAGCAGAAATTCATCTTGAATTTTGAGAATTCATGAACCAAGAAGATGAAATATTATTGCAGTTCCTAGATTTGAGGATGTAGAACAGCTGTTTTGAAGCATTCTTTGGGTTTTTCTTTTTTCAGATTCTTTTCCTGATTTTTCTTGAAATTCCTCAGAGTCTCGCACACAATCTGTCTTTCGGTTTTTTTTTCCTTTTCTTTTTCTTCTGTTTCTGGAAATTAATCATAGTATTTTTTTTTTTTTTTTTTTTAAGCAACCAAAGGTTTGTCCATGGATCAAATCCTCATTTGGTATATATGATCCCGACGATTCCATATATAAACACCCAGTTGGCCCAAAAGCCGAGGAGACGCAAGAGAAAGAGCTAGATGAATCTGGGTGGGTGAATATTATTGCTCTTTACGTTAAATACAATTAGCCTCAATTTCGACAGTTTTTAGAAACAAATTTATTTGAATCACTGTAAACGATTTGGTTAGTTACAAATCAAATAAAACTATTAAATTCATTTAAACTAAATCAAATAAAATTGTTCATGATTAGTCTGATTCAGTTCGATTGAGTAGTTTTATTTTATAAATTATTTTTAATTCAAAACAATGTATAGAACTGAATGTTAATATATCTCATGAAACATGTGATATTAATTAAAATATATATATATATTAAAATTAATATTAAATAATAATATAATATTATATATTAATTGGATATCAAAATAAAAATATATATAATTATGGTTCAGTTTGGACTAACTCAGAATTGCTCAAACTGAAAATTGAACTACTACTTGCAATTTAGCAAAATTGAAAATCAAATTAAATCATTTGATCTATAAAAACTAAACCAAACTAAACAAGAAACAATAGTATGGTTCGATTTAGCAATTTAGTTTGATTTATGCCCAACTTTAGTCTCAACTATTACATGCGTTGCACTTTATTTTAAAAAATATAAAGGAAAAAAAATAACTATAAAAGTGTCATTGTTTTTTAAACTATTATTTTGTATCTTAGTTTAAGGGTTAATTTCAATTGCAGCTGTTAAAATTTGACTTAAATCAAATTTAACTTTTCAGATTTATGATAATACATCTGCAGTTTATGTATGCATATGCAATTACTATTATACCATTGATTTCAAAAATATATATTCTTTTTTCAATAATAGTTTGACAATGATATAAAAGTAATTGCATATGTCTGCAAAGACTGCAAATGTATTGTCATAAACCTAAAGAGTTAAATTTGATTTAAACCAAACTTAATTGTTTAATTACATTGGGAGTACTAAAATAATATCATATATTATAAATAGGTATCTAATTTTTGTTTTGTTGACATTTTAGTATCCAAATTGGCAAAAGTATTTCAACTTTAGTGTCATGCATGAACTTGGAGAGGAAGGTCCTAAGTGTTGTATATTAAGACTCTTATTATATATATTATTATCAGGAATGTTTCAAGGTGACCTGAAAACATGATTTTATTTGAAGGAGCTGAAACTTTCATTTTCATATATATATACCTTACATGTGAAGTAAGCTAATACAATCCAAAATTAAACGGTCTTCACCCTTTATCATATGTTTTTGGATAGGTTTAGTACTGGAAAAAAAAATAAAGATTATGGAACAAAAACCAATTACCGACCCTAGACTTAAAAATCCATATGAATTTTTGAAGGTTTTAATTTGTATAGTTTAAGAAAAAAATTTAGTAGGTCGAGTTTGATTGAACAAATTTTGACACGAATACGATAAAACATGGCACCGACACAAAATTTAGTCTAACATGACACAAATTCATATATATTTTTTAGGGTTTAGGTATACATATATCAATACGAAAGTTTAACGGGTCAGATTTGTGTTAATAAATTTTGACACACACACAATATGACACAAAACGAAAACGATGTAGCACGACGTGTTATCAAGTCCAATCCATTTAATCGGTGGTACTACTTTATATTAGGCTACAATATTACCCAGGACAATTCTAGAGTGCAACCCTTCAATGGTTGCATTAAATAAAACCCATTACTTTTGACTTGTAACCTATGTAATCGGTCACAAAAAATTAACTACCTTTTTTTCTTTTCTCTCTTCTTCCCCAGCTTGCGCATCAAAGTTTCTTCCCCTTTCAAAGTTATACACATTAGGTTGTGTTCTCCCCTATTCCGAACAAACGGAGTTAGTGGCAAAGGAAAAAAAATTTTTGGCTTCTTCCATCTTCTTCTAACGGTAAGCCTCCAAAGTTGTCTTGAAATATTTTTTTTTTCTGGTCTTCCATTTGCTTCACAACTAGCTGGACCAAACATTTCATCTTAAAAAAAACTCCCAATATTTTGCGACTTCTATGATGGTTTCATCTGTATTATTTTGTTTTCGTTTTTGTTAAATTTTTTCTCTTCTCCCATTTCTTTCTCATGGTTCATCATGATTTTTTTTTAAATTTTGTTTTTTCTCTTCTCCCCTCCTATTCTCTTGTCCGCTGGTTGGGGTTTGGTTCAATTTTTTTTTCCTCTTTTCCCTTGTTTTTCCATCTTGTTGGCGATGCTCAGGGAAATTTAGTGTTTGATTTATTGTTACATGTTTGCACTGGAGAAGTTAAGTCAATATTCCAATTTGACCAAAAAGCATGTAAATTTTTATTATTTCATAAGTGCTTGATCAATTTATAATTGATAGTTTGTGATTTTATAATGCATAATAGGTAGGCAAAGTTGTTTATCATACTCATATCTCTGCCGCAATACATTGTCCATCTCTAATCATGGAGGGTGAACGTAAGTACTATGATAATGTGTGATTGTATTTGTAATTTTAAGTACATTGAGTGTTCATGGGTTTATTTTGATGCCATATGATGTTGTTTGTATGATAAAAGGGTTAAATGTGGGTGGTATATGTTTAGTTGTTGCCGTTTAGAGATGGGCAATGTAGAAAGTTTGGTATATGGTATGCATAGATTTTAGGCAGATTTTAAAGAGTTACCCTGCTCTTTACACGGGTTATCCTGCAAATAAATAAGGGGTCAAAGGCAAAACATCATTTAGTGTCTCTACCTTTTATCCTGTACAAGGTATGCGGTAGCCCCATGGATACAGCGGGGTACAATTATAACTAGGGGATGAAGCCTTTTACCCCGTGTGTATATCGAAGCACCCCGCACATTAGTATGGGGACAAAGGCAAGTGCATGTTTGGTGTCACTATCATATGTCCATTATATTGTACGCGGAGGCCCCGGATATTAACTGGGGTACTTTCTTAAAGATCCATTCAAGTTTTACCCCTTTTGCACGATGGGGTACCCCGCTCTGGTAGACGAAGGAAAATGCAAGCACAAATTTGGCATCACTGCCATTTGTCCCGTACATGGGATGCGGGGGAACCGAGGATAACCCAGGTTCATTTCATGAAGACTCATTACAGAACTAGTGCCAGGTCAAGATTAATAAACGAAAGAGTAAGGATGAAGAACCAGTGCCAGCCGGCCAGCGTGAGATGGGAAAGAAAGAGTCCTCACTTGTAGTGGTTTCCACAGAGGAAGAAATTGCACAAAAGAAAAATGCAGACAATGATTTGTCCTTCTTTGATACCTCACACTTTCCCAAGCATTTGGATACGTTGGTGAAAGAGCTACAACCCGATGTTGTAAGGGAATTTGACATTTGTTATTTATTGCTTTGTTTGTCATTTCTGTTGCATAAGCTTCATTCAATGTAATGAAACTCTAACTTCGGCATTATATGTTTTCAGGGTAAGATTGGCTCTTCCAATGCGCCAACAAAGCATGTTGTGTGTACACGAGCTGCAACACTTGGTAGTCGTGTGCCATTGAAGGATGATGCTGTTATAAAAAGTGAAGTTCAAAAAATCATCTTTTGCTCTTCTGATTTTATTAGTGCAGGTCCATTTAATGTCCAAAGAACGATCCTGCCAGCCAATGCAAAGTTGTTGGACTACATTTTTGACTCTACGCTTAATCCAGAGTACGAACATTCGTTATCGTTCAAACGAGGCTAATTATTTAGTGTGCATTGTGTTTTCTAAAATAATGGTCATCAAAATGTTGAAATTTTTTGGGAGTTTTGTTAGTGAAATGCTGGTGCAAACCACAAAGAATTTCTATACTCTCCATGCAATTATGTGAGTTATCGATCGGTTTCAAGTAGTTTCGTCCACTATTCACATACCATAAGTGTCTTACCAATGTTTAGTTGATTGTGCAGGTCATATCATTAGCAGCAGACATGCTAACACACCAGCAACGAATATCATATACATACGAAGCTAGGAAATGGTTTTTGCCAACTTATTTCCAGGTACGTACTTGGAAGATAGATATCTTTTTCTGAATTGGTTTAGCCACAGTTCATTGCTATAAAGCCTTTGACTATATGTTTGTTTGTTTTGCATCGGCTAGCAACAAGCATTAATGAATGATAGGGACATGGCCACCTTTGACAAAAAGGGGAAATTCAGGCATATGTACATGGGGAAGCTTCATTACTGTGAAAATGTGAGTAATCCTTCTACCATATTATTCTTCATTACAATCAGGTATTGAATGTTAATGTGCATGATAATTATGTATAATGGTTGAACTCGCTGTCAATATTTTACAAACATTCATTCCTCTGCATGATCCACATGGTCCCTGGTATCTAGTGGTTGTATGTGTGCCCGAAAAAGTTTGTGAGATCTGGGATCCCCTCCCAAGCCCAAGGAGAACCATCGTTCGAGAAGAATTGGCACACTCCATTGTAAATTGATTGTCTTATCCTTAGTAAATTGTTGAAATTTATTTCAAAAAAAGTCCATTTATGATTTCTCCTTACGTAAAACTAATGTGTTGCAGATGCGTTCATTGGATTTTCTTTTTGCTGATGAAGTCCAACAACTTTTCAATCAAAAGAACTTCTTCGCTTCTCTTACCGTACATTACCCAAAAAATCGGGGAGAACAACCAAATGGCCATGACTGTGGGCTGTATGTCATCAAGTACATGCAGCAGATAGAACAACGCCAAGTAAGCGACAGCCCCATGAATTCAATATCTAATTTTTCTATATATTCTCATTCTTTGCAATTTCTAAGTTTGAATTTTTTTGGGTCCTATATATATATATAACCGTATCGGGCGAGCTATGACATACTATCTTGACTTTTGCAGTTTGACTCCCAAATGGAGAGAGCTTATACTGCATTGGACCTAATCGAGAATGGTTATAATACCAAAGCGGCTTAACTGTATCAAAAAGCAATTGCATATGATGAGGAGCGTTCGGTGGTTGCAGCCAAATCACCCCACAAGCATGCAAAATAACTCATCCTCCATCTCGAAGGGCATAACGGGCAAAAGCGAGCCATAGGAAAAATAGATAACTTGGGAGTATCTTCTGTTTTTGTGATTTTGTTGTGAATACACACGATTAGAATGCTAGTTTATGGTTTAGATAAATTCCTATAGTGTTTTCAGATTTATTTTAAATTTGTACCAGTTTAGGGTAAATATTATATAGTATCTTCTGTTTTATATTATTTAGAGTTTACCATGTTACAGTCCGTTTGTAAACATGTATAAGCGGGTTAAGTTTTTGACAACTGATTCAATGAATGCTGTGAAGCACTAATAAAGTTTTACGGTTGCCCATTAGTACATAAATTTAGTATTATAAGTCCTTCGATTCAATGCCATGTACAACTTTACGTACATGGTAAATATTTGGGTAGTTGGATTCATACATTGTCTTTCTGTCATTCCAAAGTTCAAACTTACCAAAAATCCTAAACCCGCCACCATCGTCTCAATGAATCGTCATGTGTTGCGTTGTCTATACTTGGGTTAGTTTGAAATGTTCCTTCAGACGTAAGGTGATTACATATTGTCTCCCACCCGCCAGTGTACATCAACTCATGTTCAATGAAGTCCACTGTCCTTGATGACTCCCAACCAATCTCGATCGCACTATCATTTAATGCAACACTATTGGATGTGTTTATGTCTCCTCCATTGTCATACGGTGCTTTTTTTTAAAAAGTGCGCTTCATGTGACCAACCAGTTTGCACTGACTGCATCGTCGTTCTTTTGCCTCCTTCGTCCTAGCAGTTGCTCCACCTTTGGTTTTCAGTACAATTGGATCTCTTAAAATGTTGTGTTTTCCTTTCCTATCTCCAATTGTCAATTCTGTTTCTTCAAAGACCCTCGCAAGTTCTTCCAATTGAGTTTCCAAATTAAACATTTCTCTTTTGGCCACTTCATATCCTTATTCTGTTTTTGATCCAAACAAACAAATATTGTTGGTAATTATACTTAAGGAGGCATACCAAAGTGATGTTGCTGCCTCATTTGATAATTCACCAACAGCGCACTGTTGTTTCGTTCCCTCGATCTTTGTGTCCTTTCTCCACTGATGTATAATCAACAATTCAGAAATTTTTTCAAGATGCTCTTGCTTCATTATGTACAGTGAATGACTACATGGAATGCCAACACTATCAAAGATGTTGCATGAACATTGTATATGGTTATGGTCAACATAGTAAGTGACACTCCATTTGGACTGAGGTTCTCTAAACTTAGTCAAGTTGTAAATTATCCTATCTCCGTATTTGATGCAATCATTCTTTATCAACAATCTCTCATCCTGTAGCTGGAGCTACACTTTCTTATAAACTTTCCTTTTGTATACTTCTCCTGCATTTTTCTCATAATGTTTGAGGTGTGTAATAGCCACTGGAATCATATATTTACTCTTAACATCGCAATGCACCTCCTTATTCCGCACCCGTGATATTGCCTGATCTACCTGCATTATGAACTCATACAATTTCAATCTATCTTTCACGTAATTGTTCATACAGAAATTCATGCTCTCACATCTCTAAATGCTATGCAAGCCAGCAAAAAATTTTCTCTTCATGAATGCTTCGGCCCAGAGTCCATGTGTCTTATGCATCTTTTTAATCCATTCATTCCCGTGCAAGGAAAATTTGTCCACCATTCGAGACCATCAAGTTTGGAACTCTTCCACACTGTACTCGCTCATCATGCAATCGGTGAACACCCGTACTTTGTCTGGATCATGTAAATTTGCTTAAGCATTTCTCTTTATGTGCCATGTGCATAGTCGGTGGTTCAAGTGCGGAAAAATGTCTTGAATTTCTTTTTTCATCGCCTTATCTTCATCAGTCACCACTGAAATCGAATGCTTATTATACATAGCTCGGAGGAACGTGTTCAGTACCCATGTATACATTTCTACCGATTCATCGGCTAACAGCGCCATTCCAAATATGCATGTCCTGCTATGATGGTTTACACCCAATATTATAACTAATGGCTTCCCATATGCATTAGTTTTGTACATTGCATCGAATGCCATCACATCCCCAAAACAACGGTAATCAAACCGAGATATTGAGTCCACCCAAAAAATGTTTGACAATCTATTTTCTGAGTCAACTGTATAGTCAAAGAATAGATCCGAATCTATCACCTTCTTAGTGCAAAAGTGGGCGATCAAACTTTCTACATCCATTTCTTGTATACCATCATTGCGGTCAGCTGTAAATTGATTGTGCAAATCTTTCAACTGAACCCCACATGATCATATCCACCAGCTCTGTCCACCATGTAGTCCATTATTTTAGATGTTCCAATGCCAACATCGTGCATGCGTCTGGCTTCTGCAAGATAAGGATCTTCAACTGATCGATTGGATCGAATACATTGTATTTGGTTCCCATGTAGCAATGGATGAGAATGACCATGTAAAAATTTAGTCACTATCCAATTGCTTTTTCACCAATTTTTAATCATACCAAATAAAGCTGGACACCCTACTCGAGTTAGTGCCCTCTGTTCCCTCTTTCTATCTTTCCTTTTGATCCACACGGGGCTTCTATATCCTTCCTTATCACAAACCCATATTCATTTCTGAATTTCCTCGTTACAATCCTTTTTGACATGATGCTTGCGCACGCTGAATCCCATTAATTTGGCATATGTTGAATAAAACTCATTTGCAGATTCAATCAACTCAAATTCTTCACCGATCATGTCTTCAGTAGACAAAGAACCATATTTCTTTCCATCTCTGAATTCCATTTGAACATTTTCGTTGTTCGAACTAACTGAACCTGTCTGCATTTCATCACCATCTAACCCACTAATGATACCTTCAGTTGCGCAGTTTGTGACTTCATAATTGCAATCCATTTAGGAAGATAACGCTTTGTTATCTAAACTATCCACCCTGATGATGAAGTATTCAGTGTCTTACCTATACATGCAGTTGATTATAATAGACTAAACTTTCATTATTTTCAATGAAAAAATATATAACATAACTCAAAGCTATATACATGCATTTGAGTATAATAAACTAAAGTTTCACTTATTAATATTAAAATAACTGCATATTTATAATTGCAATATCAGTTAAACAAGGTCTAAACTAGTTTAGAAAACTAATACCACCACAACAAAATTTATAATTGCACTATTAAGCAAACTCGGTCTATACTGTTTTAGAATACTTTGATCACCACAAGTTAGTTTTAAAATAAATTCTATGAACAAATAGTTTATATTGGTTCATACGTATTTCTTAGCTCACATTGAGTTGAAAAAAATAAATATAATATATTGTAAATACCTCACTTGTGGTTTGTAAGTATTAGTTATTTGGATCCACTAAAAATGATAAGTCTTCTTAAGCAATCTGATATTCAGATGGTTTGTAATTACTAGTCTGATGGAGGGAACAATACAAAGCAAAAAGAGTTGAAAATAACCAGACAGAAGAAAGAGAAGAATGTTGGTGATGCATTAATGACTGTTGTTGGTAATGCACCAAACCAAAGCTTGCTCTCACATTTATTACAAAATTTTGTATCGAGCATTTCTCACGTGGTTCACTACAATTGAACATTAACCGCAAATAGTAATTAACTGTTATTATTCATTTATGGCAAGTGAGGTACATTTCTCGGAGGCACCCCGCATATAGAAGCAGGCTCCCCGTGTCATATCCGAGGTAAATATTGAAATCGACTCAAAAGGGTTTTTTAAGTTCAAACATCTTCCAAACTACTAACCCCGTGTAATGTATGGGATTTCCTGCGGTACGAAATGGGGTTTAAAAACTAGTCTCTGTCATTTGTCCCGTATACATACGCGGGACACCCGAAGTGTAAGCGGGTGTAATGTTCAATGGAGTCACACAAATTCACCCATGGAACATACAGGGTATCTCGCGATATGAAACGGGGTTGAAGTCAATCGATTATCTTGTTCTTTGTCATTTGTTCAGTATACGTACGAAGGGACCCTGAACAGGTTCACAGGGCAATTACAACCCCATTTAAAATGATATACTACGAACATGACCCTCTTACATGAATACGAGGTAGAAAAAAAATTTAGGGCTTCTCGTGCAATTTAGGAGGGAAAAGTCAGAGAGGGGCTACGTCAGTTGACGGTTGGTTTTTCTCCCAACCGCCAACGAGAGGAACCAATAAATATTATTTTTCTTCATCTCTTTAATGAAAATTTTGTAGTGGAACCGTTCGGACTTGACAATTTCAACGACCACTGAATAGGGTTTGTTACTGAGGATAACGATAGGGAGGGTGAAGCAAACAGCCGGCAAAGTAAAGCCGCAGCAACCGCCGCAAAAGAGGCAAAGAACCAGCACCTCCTCCGAGAATGTTGGAGAAGCTAAAACGTCAACCTGACAAACAACCATCGGTGGCAGCATAGACCCCAACAACGACGGCTTGAGGCCATGTGAGGGCTCAACCCACGACGAGGTAACATCAACATCATAACGGACATTTTCTTTAAAAATAGGATTTCTTATTTTTTTTATCAGTTGTTTTGTTGCTGAGAAAACCTATTGGAAAAACTATAAAATGTGTTGGGATTGTCCTAGGCTTGGTCTGTGCATAACACGGGTCACCCCAGTCTATCACACGGGATTGTTGGCATGGATCCGTCAGGGTTTCTGCCTGTTTTCCCGTAAACTCTACGCGGGTACCTCGGGGTTACCTGGGATAACATCTAAATATATAGTAAAGGTTGTGTTTTACCCTATGTGGCACACGGGGAGACCCGATATAGAACACGGGATAAGTTGGGGTGCGTCTTTTTGGGTATCTGCAATTAGCCCCGTTAACATAATGCGGGGACCCCGGTGGTACCCCGGGGTAACATCTAGAAGGATATATTGATCTAATTTTCCCGTGTGATAAACGGGGCGACCTAGTGTATAACACGGGCTAGGTTAGGGTGCATTCTTTGTGGTCTCTACCATTGTCTCATACAATTAACGCAGGGACCTCGGGTTAAAAGCGGGGTACCATCTAGTAGAAGTGTAACACAGTGCGACTAGGTCTATAGCATGGGGTATGTTGGGATGTGTGAGTTGGGATCTCTGCCATTAGTCCTGTAAAGACTACTCAGGGACCCCGAGGTCACATCGGGGTTTGTTTCTCAGTATATTATTACTTATGTACCCCGTGTTCCACACGGGTCACCCTGAAATATAACTCAGGTAAATTGGAAATGGGCCATTTGGGAGGCCTATGGCTTTTGTCCTTTTTTCTTTCGTGCCATACATTGTGACTAAATTACTTACAGATTGTTTAAGATTAAAATATGTTGACATTGAGGCTATGTGTTTATGTACGTTTGACATTCAATGTTGTTGTGTTAACAAGATAGCCCAATTGTTCAGAGGCGTAATTTTAAGGATGGTGAGGTCTAGGCACAAAATTTGTCATCATATGTGCAGACGTTCTAGGCTATTGGAAAGATAAAGAGCAAGCTTAGAGTTGTGCAGCTGCAGAAGTTTGCCAAAACGTTTTTCAGCTACTTCATTGATATGCAGAAGATCATGCACCAAGGCCAATTAATACACCACTTAGGGCTAAAAAAGGTGGAGTCAGATGACATGGAGGTACAAGAGTTCAACATTTGAGGAACCGATGTGCAGTTCGTAGAGAGAGATTTTTTCCTAGTCACGGGGTTACGATGCAACGCCGACATTGTGGACCACAATGATGAAATATAGACCATAACATCACGTACAATATGAAAGAAGTACTTAGACAACTCGAGGTCCATCAAGATTGAGCGGTTGCAGAAATGTTTTGTGGTTGCACAGTTTGGTACGGACACCATAGATGCTGTGAAGATAGAGCTACAATATTTACTGAACTGGGGACTTTTAGGCGTGCCGCGTAAAACTTAATTCCTCTCAAATTTGCTATACTCGTCGAAGATTTAGATAAATTCAATAGCTATCTGTGGGGGACATTTCTGTACAACAATATTGTTAAAGCGCTGCATGGGTTCTTCACCCGGCCACCTCCGGGCGAAATGCGAAATGCATTTGGCAGCCACGACGTAAAAGGATTCCTTATAGCATTTCAGTTGAAATACTATGACCTAGCATGTTTCAGTACACCCGTATATACTTATATACATAAACATATATATTATATAACAATTGGATCCGGTTTATACTTACCACTAATCTAACGTTGCTATAAATATTTACTCTTAATATTTGGCTAATGTTGTAGGTGTGGGCTTATGAGAGTATTCCCAAGCTAGGGGATGACGGTATTGCATCAGTGCCTCGTCTTTTGGGGTGGAAGGCAACGAGCCACCCGACTTACGAAGGCCTTAAATACACAATATTTGATAAGAAAAATATAAGGTTCATTTAACACAAAACATTTGAATGCCCATATAGTGTTCATAAACTCCACATCCATTAACCATGTTATTATTCATTTTTGGTGCAGCTTGAAGTGCATTGGACATTGTGTCCAAGGGAGGATAAAATGAACCAAGCATATATGACCGTATTTGCTAACAGTCATCACAAACGTAGATGCCGATTTTCACCAATTGTGGACGAATTTGATGAGACAGCATCGAAAAATGCAACAGCACCTTCCGCGCATACAGCCAGTGTACAACCACGCCCATCAATCGATGACTGCAGTGACAATATGGTAAGTCTTGGCAAACCCTAAACACAAACTCAATTTTATTGGTGATTTATTGTAGCTAAAGGGTGAGTTAACAAATTTTCATTTTGTCGGGGTCATGTGGCAAATGGAAACAATCCTTACACGACTTGACAGGGTGGATCAAAATGTTGACCACATTGGCCGTCACCAATTGGAGATTGAACAGCGTCAAGATGTATTCAGTAGCCGCATTGAGGCAACACAAGGTCAAATGAATGACATAAATAGCAAGCTTAATGCTATACTTGAAAAACTTAGTGGTCATGTACTTTTCCTTAAAAATGTTTACGCTTAGAGTATTAACATAATTTTTTTTTCTTAAATTGTCTTTTATGTGTCATAGGCAATGCCATGGGAGACGTTATCGCCTCGTGATCCTACACCACCACCTGCGCATGATACATCGCAGGGTGTGGGTTAATCTCAGCATGATCCAGACTTCGATGTGGTGCCTCGAGGTTTACTTGCTGCGATCAACGATGATTAGTCGAGAAAATTTAAGACTCTGCTACCCATCAATTAACCTTCTTCGGTGTTACAGTTGCAAGGGGGCGATACGATCAAGGATCATGACATGTCGACGCTGACCACAATCATTACACCAATTGGTATTGATTTGCATATACATATTGACGATGATCGCGATTGGACGGTGTTAACTGATAATAGTGAAATTGATATGCATGCCATTTCAGATTTGGGCAACCCATGATGTCGAGGACTTGAGGCAGTTTATGGAGTCCGTCAGTCGAGCAGGGCGTGATTAAAAAACCATCTAACATTACGAAAAGTCCATGGGTGGATCCAGGGGCACATTGGAAAGCAACTAAGAAATGGAACCCGATGTCCAAGCCTACAGATGAGGAGCTTGTTGCCTTCCGTGATTGGTACTTGATGAGCAAGCGGACGACAACAGCTTATATAGAATATGGTGAATTCCCAAGGACCTTCTTTGATGGAATTTTACGGCCTAGAGGTTCGCTTCAACCTTACGTGAGTTTCATGCCATTGTTAATCCATTATATTTAACAAAATTATTAAAAGTGGTTAATTTAAATTTGTAAGCATTTTGATTCAGCGGTGGATGTGCAGCACATTGACGCATGTCTATTCCACATCAAAAAGAGGATGTACATGAGCGTTGTGCAATTTTAGATTGCATGCTGTGGGTGAGTTGTGTACTATCCTTAGCCGCTTATGAAATTAGTGTCCAAAAAACCATCGTACAGTCCTACTGATCATATTTTCCCCTCTATTTGTAGCAGACTATGTTTATACGCCACAAAGATAAAATCGATTCACTGTTGGATATTAAGGCTGCCAACATATTTTGTTAGGCATTCAAGGGTGAATATCCTATATACGGTCGACCGTGGTAGACATGTGACTATGTAAGAATATTTTTGTATTTTATTAATTGATACCGTCGGAAACTCATAGCTATCCCTGTGGCATGCACATTGTGTTTACTAACATGAAAACCAAAATTGTAGTTGCTAATGCCGGTTAACAATGGCAACAAACACTGGCTCGTTGCAAAAGTCAACATAACTAAAAAGCATGTAGACCTATATGATCCATCTGTGAAGAATACAACATCTCATTTCCAATAGGAAAATGCCACATGCATATGCCATTTGATACCAAAAATATTGCATTTTTTTTAAATTTACAAACACCAACGGGAAATCACAGACAGATTAGAGCCGTATACGATTAGATGGATGGATGACACATTTGCCCAGCAATTAGTGAGGTACATTGTACATGGGTTGTTATTTAAAATCGTTAATACAAGTTTCCGAGTCAACTGTATATTGCTTATGTTTGTTAAACTTGTTTGTGGCATAATA
This sequence comes from Ochetophila trinervis, assembly GCA_003254975.1. NCBI lineage: Eukaryota > Viridiplantae > Streptophyta > Magnoliopsida > Rosales > Rhamnaceae > Ochetophila > Ochetophila trinervis. Next base: position 57,322 of record QANX01004298.1, on the reverse strand, counting down.
AATATGTGGTTTTCATGTAGTGGGGATTGCGGGATGTTCGTTTTGAGATGGATTGAAAACAAATCCGGTGGACTACTAGTCAACATTGTGAAAAAAAGTATTACTGCGATGAGAAAAAAATATGCGGTAGGGTTATTCCACTGAAACTTCAAGATGTAATGTATGACAATTATGCAACATTTTAATATTGTTGTATATTGAATATAACATGGTTGTATGTTTAATTGTAATATTTAGTTATTTTTAAACAGTGCAACCTATTTGCATATAATATATACATATCGAGTTTATAATTATGTACCAAAACATCAATTTTTCTTTACCATATGAATGGTGGAACTTCAAAATCAATGAAATCGTGTCCCAAATGACTACAAATTATGTATCCAAATATCAAATATTACCTTTGAACTTCAAATATATTAAATCAAATATATTATAAGTATGTACCCAAAAATCTAATGCTACAATTAATTATGCAACTTGCAACAAAAAAGTCAACATTCTCCTCAATTTATTTTACTAACATTGAGAACAAATAAGACCACCACCAACAAATATAACATCATCCTTAATGAGCAATATAGATAATATTAATTCTAGCATTTATCTATGGCAAAATTAGTCCCTTAAAATATTTTCCTAGTTGCCACCAACCATATAAAATTTATTCTAAATTTTTTTTAGGGTCCCTATAAAAGTGACATTGTCCTTTAATGAATAATATTGGCCATATTTGATCATATTTATCCATTTTACAGTAACTTTAATCCATTATGACGTAATGTTGACTTTTATTTTTCACATTGTCCATACTATGTTACATTTGACCATAAGGAGATAACAGAATACCATAGTGGAGTATTACTATCCATAGAGAAGTGACATTGTCCTTTAATGAGTAATATTAGCCAAAATGGGTCATATTTATCCATTTAATAGTACCTACAATCCATTATGAAGTAACGTTGTACATTTAATTTTTTTAAAAATAAAATTTTAATGTACATTTTCATTACTATCCTGCGTCAATGAGTCCTGGAACCCCGCATTTGGATACGGGGTTCTTTTTTTCAATTAAAGTCAATTTTTCAGCTATGTGGCACGTTTTCATCTATTGATTTGTCATAAAAATGGAAGAGTCTTGCCTCTAGATTTGTCAAATCAAATTTTCTTTCTTCCTGCCTTTTTTTTTTTTCATTTTTTTCCTTTGAAACCAACAATTGGTTTCATCTTTTTATTACTTTTTGCCCATGCCATGTGTCATTCAATGGCATGGGTATATTCCCTTCAACCCTTTTTGAAAGGTTGCACTCTAGAATTGTCCTATTACCCATGGAGTAATACTACTGATGGATTGAAAGATAACTCATTTAAATATGCGACATATGATGAAAGAATAAAAAATTTAAAAAAAATACAAATTTTAACTGGTGTTTGAGAAGAGAGAAACAAGCAAGAATAGCAAAATGAGTGGGTGGGAATGGGAATCACTTTTTGGTTTGGATCTTTATGCATTGTTATAATTTTTCATAATAAATAAATGGGTGAGAGTATGCCATGTGTTAGAATAATTAAATCAAAATTCATTTAAAAAAAATCCATACTCAATATGGATAAATACTATTTTTTATGGATCACATTTACACATTTGGAGAATATTACTCAATTTTGATAATTGGACAATTTTATTCATTATGGATCAAAGATATTGTTTATGGAAAAATACTATGAAATATGAAGAATACTACTTAATTTGAAAATTGGACAATCTTACTCATTATGAATAAAAGATACTTTTACAAAAAAATACTTTTGCAAAAAACTATTATGTATTATGTGCAATACTACTCAACTTGGATATTGTAGGCAATCTTACACATTATAGATAAAATATACTCTTTATGGAAAAATACTACGAACTATAGACAATATTACTCAATTTGGAAAATCTTACTCATTATCGATAAAATGTACTATTTATGAAAAAATACTACAAATTATGGAGAATACTACTCAATTCGGACAATATCAACAATCTTACTCATTATGGATAAAATGTACCGTTTATGGTAAAAATACTATGAATTATGGAGAATACTAATTTGGACTATGTGGACAGTCTTACTCATTGTGGATAAAAGATACTATTTATGAAAAAATACTATGAATTATGGACAATAATATTTAATTTAGACATTGTCTTTTAGAGAAAAAAAAATTTATGTCATTTATACTGCCCAATGTGGGCGGTTTCACCTACCACTGGGCAAGGTGATTCATTTTGCATTGTTCACACCTCCTCGCACAAATTAGGGGGAATACTAGACTAAAAAAAATACATTTTTCACACCGCTCAATGTGAGTGGTGGCACAATCTATAGGGCAGAGTGTATTATTGGAGAGTGTGTACACCTCCCTGTAGTAGGAAAGCTCGTCCAAATGGGTAGGGAGTACCAAATAGAGATAAAATTGTGTCTTGCACCCCTACCAATTTGGTCAAAGGCCTTTACCATAGGGCGATGTACCTTTTTTCTTTTTATTTTTTTGTACACGTCGCCATGTGGGCAATGTACAAATGGGGTGGGATTTACATCGTTCAATGTAGGCGATGACCTCTGCCAAAGGTTGAGGTTAGTTGTTGTGCATTGTGCCTACCTTTTCTTTGTCAAATTGCGTTGAGAGCTTCTAGAAGGGTGGTAGGATCTATGTCTTGTATCCCTCTCATTCGGGTGGCAGCTCGTACCATTGGGCGAGTTGTATCTTTTTGCATTTTGCACACCTCTCTTAGGTATAAGAGCTCACCCAATTTTGGAGGAGAGATCCAAATTGTCTCTCTATTATTCAACCCAATGTGGGCTGCAAAACCTTCTATAGAGTAGAGTATATTATTGTGAATGTGTACACCTCTCCATGGTAAGGAGCTCGCCTAAATGGGTAGGGGTACCAAAAGAAGATAAAATTTATGTCTTGCACTCCTACAAATTTGGACGAAGGCCCCCCTACCATGGATGATGTGGACAATATTACTTATTATTGATTAATTATACTTTTTGTGTAGAAATTTTAAGTTTGTATTGTGTGCACTCCCTCTAGGTAGGGGAGCTAGCCCAATTTAGAGAGGGCTAACCTAGACTTAGAAAAAAAAATCTACAGATTTATACCTCTCAATGTGGGCTATGATCTTTAATGAGGTTGAAATCAGTTGTTGTACATTGTAGACACCTACCATTTGTAAAGGAAGTCATCCAAATTGAAGGGTGGAGAGTTCTAGAAACAGGATCTATGTCTTGTACATTTCCTATTCGGGGCGGTGGCTTCTACCATCAAGTGGGTGAATTTTTTTGCATCGTGTACACCTCTCCTAAATAGGGGAGCTGGACAATTTGAGGGGAATGAGGGGAGCTGGACCATTTGAGGGGAATGAGGGGTCCAAATTAAGAAAATTATTTCTACATTTTTCATTTATGGGCGGTGGCCCCTTCCATAGTGCACGGCACATTATTGCAGAGTGTGTACACCTCTCCATGGTAGGGGAGTTCAACCTAAATGGATGGGATATCAAATGGAGATAAAATTCAATGTATCTTGTTCCCCAACCAATTTGGGCGGAGGCCCCTACTAAAGGGCCCTGCTTGAATTGGATAGTGTGAACAATGCAAAAACAATTTTCTTATTTTCTATGATTTTTGTTTTTTTTGTATTTTTTTGGAAATATATAGGGTTATTTTTTAACTGCATGCATTAACACAAATTAAAAGCTTCAAAACGTTATAATTAGTGAAGTGATAAGCTTCACTTTATCACATATATAGTTATGAACTTATAATCAATTAAAATGCAATTATGCTAATACTTAAAAATTATGAAGAAAAAATTGTTTAAGTAAACATATCTAATAACACATAACATGGTAACATACAGAAATTAAAAATGAATTTATTTTTCAGAAGTCTCAACAATGCTTAGTATTTTTCCATGAAAATGCGTATGCACATTTTGATAATGACTAGAAATGTAGAAAAAAAAATTGGCCGTTTTTCAATTTGGACAATGTTTGATTTTTACATTCAAATATTATTGTCTGTATATTCATTGCAATATATTTTATGTTGAATTTTGACTACTATAGTTTGAATTTTGACTACTAGATATTCATTGCAAGATATTTTATGTTAAATTTTGATCATTTTTATTTTTATTTTTTATTTTTATCATATGTGACAATTCTTTGCATTTGATTTTAATTAAGAGTTGCAAATAATAAAGTGACATTGTTCATGTATTTTTGTATATGTATTTCATTGTAAAAATAAAGAAAATTACAGCTAAAATCGAATATTTTTTTTCTTCATAAAGAAAAAATCTCATTGTTTTAGCTATTTTCTGGCCTACATAAATTTATAAAATTAAAAATATATCTCATTACATTTTAAACTCTAAACATACAAGAAATGCAATTTTTTTTTTGTATTTGATTTTAATTAAGAGTTGAAAATAATACAGTGAAATTATTCATGTATTTTCGTATATGTATTCCATAGTAATAATAATAAGAAAGATTACACATACCATCTCTTTTTCTTTTTTCCTTCAAAAAAAAATCTCATTATCTTTGCTGTTTTCTGCCCTATACAATTTAAAAGTTAAGGATATGTCTCATTACATTTTAAGCTTTAAACATACAAAAAAAAAACATTTAAAAAATGATGTGGCATCTCATAGAATTTTGCTAAAATTTTTTTATCATATATCACATTATACTTTTAACCAATATATAGCACATCTTTTAAAGGAAAAAGAAAATAGAAGAGAGAAATTAAACAAGTTCACAATATATATGTGTAATTCATAAAGTTCTTTATTCACCCAAAAAAAAATCATGCAGTTCTTTGTGTCATCAATTTGTCTTATGAAAGTTTTCATTTTTGATTCTTTTGTTGATTAAGTAACACATAAATTGCTTATAAAAATTCTGATGAAGGATCCACTTTCCATAATTCTATTAATGTGCTTTCCACTCTATCAAATGCTAGATGACAACCTACAACGAATAAAAGCAGAGGCTCTTCAATCCAGTTCACTATAATAACGATACTGGAAACTTAAAATTTGGTAATCCATGAAAACAGGAAAAAATGTGACAAACAAGCCCTCTTCTGGTTTACCTTTTTAGAATCTGGAAATAGGAAAAGTCCCCAATTTTTTGGTTTTTACAAATAAAGACATTGATATGTAGACTATCTAATATCGATAAATTATTCTTAAACACTACTCATGAGAAGTATGTGGACGAACCATCAAAAATCACAATTCAAAAAAAAAACCCATATCATTGGAACTGACAGTCAAAATTTCAATTTGCACCAAGAATTGTGCATCTAGAATTGCATCCAAGGGCATATTACCCTTTATTTGTGCTATTTACGAAATATCCTCGTTTAAAATATCATGTATAAGGATGCTGGCCAATCAGGTTTTGAAAAGCACATACTACTATTGGCTTTAATTTAACTAAGTTTCAATACATTTGGTGCAAAATAACTTTTGTTGCCCCAATATGGTTAAACAAAGTAAATAGTAATTCAAACTCACAAAACATATTAGAGACAAAATAATGTCAGAAGTAGGGAAAAACTAAAAATAAAGGGCAGAAAGAATTGCCTCAGCATCAAGAAAAAATTAATTAATTAGTAGAAAAACCTTATTCTAATATGAGCTTTCAATTTTATTTTTTTAATATACAACCTCAGGTCAATCACTAACCTCATTCATGACTCCTTTGATTATTTCCCTAACCATTTCAATTTTTCTATTATCACCAGTGACTTGCATAATCCCAGACCAGTGAAGGTAAGCTTAATTGAAGCACAGTTGAACAAACAGTGTACAAAAACAAATACAAAGAAAAGTGTAAGTACCCTTTTCATTTAGAACTTGTATATGAATTTATTCTGCATCTCCAGCAGCCTATGCAGTCGCAAAGGCCCTAGCTATAAAGGAAGGAGAACCCATGTATTAGCCTGCAAAGCTATTGACAACTTTCATTAGATTTGGTTTATAATAATCAAAGTTACAAATAAAAAAGACAACCCATCTAATAAAAGAATACTTTCATTCACAGAGAAAATGAAAATAATCAGTCGTAACTGACCAAACATATTAAACATTAAATACAAGAGTAGTAGAGTACTTTACTAAGAACTATTTCTTAGAACTTTTTCACAAAGATCTAGATGGCCATAATACGTAGTAACAGCAACATGGATTCAGTATCTACATTCTCTAAGAATGAGAGAATGAAATGAGAAAAAGGTTATATTCATTGAATGAAGTATCGGCTATATATAGACAATTGCATGTGAGTTGCTTAGCTTGCCTAACTAACTCTATAACAAATAATGAGATAATTACAAGATGTATAACCACTTGATAGACCTTAGAGACTAGATAACATTTATTTCTTAACATTCCCCCTTAAGATTTGGGGCTTAGGAAGCACACGAAGCTTGTATCGAAGACTTTGAAATCGTGCTGTCGAGAGTGGCTTAGTGAGAAGGTCAAAAAGTTGGTCATTACTGGACACATGTGTGACACGCAAGCTACAAGTTGCAACTTGATCTCATATGAAGTGAAAATCAATCCTAACATGCTTCATCTTGGAATGTAGCTTTGGATTTGCACACACATAGGTTGTACTTAGATTATCACAGAAAATTATTAGAGCAGCGGTTGGCGATTGACCAAGTTCATGCAGCAAGGATGCAAGCCAGCTAAGTTCACACGCGGTGTGAGCAACCAATCGATACTTAGCCTCAGTGGAAGATCGAGAGATTGATTTTTATTTACGAGAACTCCATGAAATGGGATTTGTGTCAAGAAAGACAGTATAGGCCATAGTCGATGTGTTGTCATCCTTATTCCCTGCCCATTCAGCGTTAGAGTAAGCATGAAGCACAAGAGGTGTTTTGCGATGAAGTGACAAGCCATAATGTTGGATTCCTTGTAAGTACCAAAGTAACCGTTTTACCGATGCCCAGTGTGTGTCAGTTGGTCTGTGCATAAATTGTGCAAGCTTGTTGACATAAAAGGCAATGTCAGGTCGTGTGAACGACAAATATTGCAAGCTGCCAACTACTTGTCGGTATTCAGTGGCAGTAGAGAGAGGAGTGCCAGCACTGAGTGATAAACCAATGTTTACAGCCATAGGTGTAGGAATAGGCCTGTCATCTCAACAGGTTTTGCATCAGCCATCTTAGTTTGTACAAGAAGATTATGGACATATTTTTGTTGTGATAGGAATAAGCCTATTGTCGTGGGTAAGACTTCAACACCAAGGAAGTATTTGAGTGGGCCAAGGTCTTTAAGTGAGAATTTATTGGCCAGATTTTGGATGAAATTGGTAATAAAGGCTGAATTATTCCCTGTCAATATGATATCATCAACATAAACTAAGAGATAAAGAGTTATTCCATGATTGAGATAGATGAAAAGTGATGTACCTGAATAGGAGTTGCGAAAACCATATTGAACTAAGAACTCTTTTAGTTCGGTGTACCAAGCACATGGAGCTTACTTGAGACCGTATATTACCTTGTTAAGACGACACACATGATTTGGCCAAGCAGAATCAACAAAGCCAATTGGCTGAGCCATAAAAACTTCCTCCTTGAGAACATCATTGAGAATGGCATTGTTTATGTCTAATTGTTGGAGTGGCCAATTTTTTGACAAGGCAATGCAGAGAACAGTTCTGACTGTAGCAGGCTTCACTACTGGACTAAAGGTATCGTCAAAGTCGACTCCTGGATGTTGATAAAATCCCTTAGCGACAAGTCTTGCTTTGTACCTATGTAGCGTACCATCTGGATTGTATTTTAGCTGGAACACCTACTTACAATCAACTACATTTTGGGATGGATGAGAAGGAACCAAGTCCCATGTGTTATTTTTGAGTAAGACTTGATACTCAACAACCATAGCTTGCTTCCATTCAGGAGTTTGTAAGGCATGCTTTTTTGTTCTTGGCTCTGGTTGAATTGAAGAAGAAGCATTTGCAGAAAAATAGTCAAGAAAGAGTTTGGGTTTAATTACCTGATTTAAAGATCTTGTGCGCATGACATGTGTACATTGGTGGGTTGGTATCTGAGGAGAGTTGACTCGAGGAGATGGGACAACAACATGATTCTTATGACTGGGGACAAAAACTTCTCGAGAAAGTGAACTAGGAAAGGAATTTGCTGATGTGGCAGGTGGTTGTCATGAGACCATGGTTGTCTGAAGCTTTCTGGAAGGTACGGTAGAGTAAGATGGATGTGTTGTTGATGGAGGCATGTATTGCATATGATAAGGAGGAGAAAGAGAAAGAATAGTATCAGTGACATCTGTGGAGAAGAGATTGGACAAAGGTGGACTAGATGTAGGTGACATGTGTGATGAAGATAAAGCTTGGAAAGGAAACTCATTCTCTACTAATTCTACATGCCGTGACTTATAAAGTTTGTTAGTTTGTGGATGAAAACAAGTGGACCCACTTTGAAGAGATAAAGGTCCTAGATAAACACATGAGATAGAGTTTGAGTCAAGCTTGGATTTGTTATAAGGCTTTTATCTAGGGAAAACATAAACAACCAAAAAAATTTAAATTCTGTAAATTTGGTTTTTTTTTAAAAGAATTTCAAAAAGGGGACGCATTAGTTAGAGTAGATGTGGGAACTCGGTTAATGAGAAAAACAACAAGGGACAATCCAGTTTCCCGAATGTGTCTATGACGTCGCTCAACATAGCCATTTTGCTAGAAAATGTGAGGTGTGGTAAGAAAGCGACTAATTCCATTGTCGATAAAAAATTGTTTGAGGTTTAAGAATTCCCCACCATTGTCAGAGTAAAAAGAAATAAATGGGAGTTGGAAAAAAAATTGACTATTTTTTAAATTTAATGAATACTATTTGAACATCAAATTTATAAACAATGGGAGATAGCCAAGTGTATTTAGAAAAATGATCTACGAAATTTACATAGAACCAATACCCATCAATACTGGGAACGGAAACAGGTCCCCACACATCTGAATAATCCAATTGCAAAGGTTGAGTACTGGACATGGATAACATAGTAAAAGGAAGTCTGTGCTTTATTGCAATAACAAGCTTGACAATTAAAATTATTATAGCAAGAGACAAGAAGACTGTAACATTTGACTATTTGACGAAGAACTTTATTGAAGGGATGACCGAGTCATTGATGCCACTCATAGAGACTTGTTTTGACTGAGTTCCAAGCAACGGGACTTGTTGGTGGGGTAGTCTCAACCACCTGCCATTCATAAATTCCATTCCTAATTGGTCCTCGAAGAAGTTGTGCACCAGTCTAGAGATCCTTCACAATAAAATAATGGGGTAAAAATTCATTGGATGTATTGTTTATCTGACAAAACTTAGACACATACAATAAATTTTAAGTCATATTCGGCACACACAAGACATGAGACAAAGAAAAAAATTTAAAGGAAGTAGGAAGAAAGGTAGAACCAGTGCGTGTTATATTAAGTTCGGTACCCACTGCAATTGCTTCAATCTCATCATACTCAGAATGAAGAGAAAGAGTATGAAGATCTTGTGCAATGTGATGAGAGGCACCACTATCCATAAGCCACGGTTGAGACACAATGGGAGGTGGAGATGGTGCAGATCAAAGGATGGAATTGGCATGAAACGCTTAAGGCGAAGGAGATCGATAGAAACCAGGAGGCTGTTGATACTGTGGAGTATAAGTCCGCTGTTGTTTTAGAAAGCTGCAGAATTGAGCAAAATGACCAGAATTGGAGCAGAGTTGACAATGACCTTTGTACCTTGTAGAAGAAGGATTCGGGAAAGGTCGGCATGTTGGATTGAATGGCCGCGGAGAGCAATAAGAGATTGATTTAGCAATAAAAGATCGGGTAGGCTGTCCTGGTGAAGCAGGCTGCCGTTGTGCACTGTGAGCAGTGATTGGATAAGCCTCAGACCAAGTTTCAACTCTTTTGATGTAGCTTTCATGTTCGAAGAGTTTTTCTCGCAATTCTTCAAATGGAATTACTGTATCTCGTGACCGAAATGCTGCAGAAATATTCTCAAATGTAGGAGATAAGCCATTAAGAATATAGAGAACAAGTTCATCATTACTCACCGGATTTCCAAGTTCATCATTCGCATCCTTGACATCGGAGATGTAATCCATAACAGATCTGGTCCCTTGGGATTTAATGACACATTCCCTTAATCAAATAAGACGAAACCGTGATGGATTTGCAAAAGCAGTAGCAAGACGTGTCCATGCATTTTGAGATGTGTCAGATGTAGCAACAAGTTGATGTACTGAAGAAGACAATGAAGCAATGATTGCACCAAGAAGCAGGGAGTCTTGACAAATCCAGTAGGAATAATTTGGATTGGGCACAATAGCTCCTAAAGTAGGTAATGGACAAGGAAACGTACCATCAACAAAACCAATGAGCTCATATCCTACAAGAAGAACATCAAACTGTTTTTTCCCATGAAAAATAATTTGCATCAGTTAATTTAATTGGTACTTGAGTAAAAACATTAATGACAACTAATACACGAATAGAAAGAACAGGTTCATTGCTGAATGGAAGAGTAGAAACAACAGGTGTAGAAGTGGAGTCAGCAGATGAAGGAGAAGGAGTAGTTTGAAATGCCATTGAAGGAGAAAGAAACTCATTTGATCGAGAAAAAAAAACCTTTAATTTTCAAATTTTCTATGATACCATATAAGAATGAGAGAATGAAATGAGAAAAAGGTTATATTCATTGAATGAAGAATCGACTATATATATACAATTGCATGTGAGTTGCTTAGCTTGCCTAACTAACTCTATCACAAATAATGAGATAATTACAAGATGTATAACCACTTGATAGACTTTAGAGACTAGATAATATTTATTTCTTAACACAGTCCTCATCAAAGATTGTGTATCCACCACTCCTATAGGACTTACCAACCTGCATATCAACATAAATGCATTTAGTGTGCAGCCAGAAACATATATATATATATATATATAGAATCTTCGATATTCAGGAATTCACTCTCAAATACTTATCACATTAAGTGGAAGTCTACTTTCAAATAAAGATAACAAAAAAAATATTTTAAAGAAAGGAAAAAAATAATTACCTTTCAATGACTTTGCCAATTTGAGCTCAAAGAGATTGAGCATTGAAAAATTGTCATTATAGCTTATTTTTGAAATAGGTCTTGAATCCAATGCTATATTATCCTCTATTTTTTATGTTTATGAAATAGGTTTTTATTACAAGTAGTATCATTCTAATAGGTCTTTATTACAATTAGTATCATAATAATTGCCTAATTACAAATGAAAAAAAAAAAAAAGAGTACTCGTTACAAAATGGTGATATTAAAAATGTTTTTGCCAATATTCATCAGCACAATGTTTTTTTTTTCCATTTTCTTTATAAAGCAATCAACAAGAAAATAAAATGTCTCTAAGCAGTTATAAAAAGGTATATATACTTATGTCATTTTTTATTCAAAATCTTAGCAAAGTAATGGTCAAAGAACAAACTTTCTCTAGTTCTAAGCAATCACAGTAAACTATGCTGACCGAAGAAACACCATGAATCATGAGTGTGGTCATGGGAGTGGTAGTGATTATGATGTTCTCCATATCATACCAACCACATAGACATTAATACACATAGACTATCAATCAAATTATGGTTCCATTTAGTAATCAAGACTAACAAAGAAAAAATTTGTGGAAGCATGTAGGCATTAGATTTTAGTTAACAATACACGTTGTATCAACAAAATGGGGAAAAAGAAAACAAGTGATGCTCAAATAAAGTAATAGTAAGTTTTTAGTGCTCATGTCTCATTTGCAAAGTCGAGATACAATGTTTAGTTATAAATACTAAATAATATCAAGTTCTACACAAATGGTGGGGAATTTGAGGGACTGAGTGAGAGAGAGAGAGATATAGAGAGAGAAAGAGAGTTTATGTCGTGAGGAGGTGAAGCTAGGGTTTGTGTAGTTAAAGAGTTAAAGGGGATTGAGTTTTTTCCTTATTTTATGTTATTTTGTTTTTGGTAAAATAAGATTTGATTTTTTATTTTTTTTTAAACCAGTTACTTATGTCACCTGTTAAATGAGATGAGGTAATTTCAAAGATTACCTATATGGGATAATCCTACAGAATATTCCCTACAAAATATATCAAGCATCTCAATTTTAATTGTTTAATTATGAAAAATAAAGAAGACCGTAGAATTAGGATCAACAATTCTCAATGTTTTCTAATGCACAGATCCTATAATCCCTACAAAATATATCAAGCATCTCAATTTTAATTGTTTAATTATGAAAAATAAAGAAGACCGTAGAATTAGGATCAACAATTCTCAATGTTTTCTAATGCACAGATCCTATAATAGGCAAGTGCATAGCATACTTACATGGAAACTTTTATGAGTTCGAATACACCAGATCCTATAATTGGCAAATGCAAAGCATACTAGCATGACAAAGATTATGATAACTAGGGTTCAAGAGGAGAGAAAAGTTTAGAATAGAGCCATAGAAAAAACAAAGGATATTTTTTATTATTATTTCAATGTGTGTACAAACCGAGTAGAGACTATCTCAAATAAGAAAAGAGGTTTTGTGGACACCCTAAAAAAACCCTTACAAAAACAAAAATTACAAACTAAAGCACACCACATAGTTAAAGTAAATTAAGGCACATCACACAATAAAACTAAATTAAAGCACACCGCACATTAAGGTGCTAGGACAGCAAAAGCAAAAACAATAAAAGAAGAATGAATCTTTTACATGTTGTTCTGTCTAGGTGACATATTATAGTTGTTGTATTCATCTGAGGTGATGGAGTAGCCAACTAAAGAGTGGTACCATTGTATCTTTTCTTCTTCTTTTCCTTCTTTTGCATACACCTTTCTGTGAAGATGAAGAGTTCTTTCTCAACCTTATATTGGTATGGACCATTAACATGTTATCTCATTTCATAAGGATCTTGGAAATCCTATAGAAAATCTATTGGATCTAAGGGAGGAGTATAAGATTCATCTTCCTATACTTGACTTGTAGATGAAGCAGTGTATAATCCTAGAGTATCTTTAAGAGTGTGAGAAAAAAGACACACAGTTGTGCATATGATTTCTTTTTTGGGAAGATCACAATTATTCACCATGCGAAGATGATGAATAAGAAAGTTTTTGACATCCAGCTTTTTGATGGGGAAGTAAGCAAGAGTATCGAATTCAATAGTAGTATTCTGAGTCCATAATATTTATCAGTAGGATGATAAAAGTTTTCAAGATTAAAAATAAATATCGTCATAACTTTGTTAGCTTCTTCCTTTTTCATATTCCACATATTGTTTTTGTTAATGATTTTCTCTAAGTCTTTTTGCCAGATCATCAAAGGGTTGAACCATTCGAGGAATGTCCATAGAAAAGATCGATGCTAATTGACATCATAGTGATGTTGGTAAATCTTTAGTGGTGAAAAGTTTCTAAGAAAGGAAAATCCTAATTACAGATTTCAGGACAAATAGAGGATGGACTTTCGCAAATGATATTGGTAAGATAATAGTTACCATGGTTTTTGGAAAAATTTTGTATATGGGTGACACTGTATGTGTCTATCAAGAGGGAGAAAACTTCCTTTGTATTTTTGCTTTCGTGTAAAAAGCTGTAGAAGCCATGAAAATAAGTGGAAAGGTTGAGGTTGGAGAGATGACTTGATTTGTTTAGGCCTAGATAGCATACCTAGGATGAGATTATGGTCCCATTTTATATGTTAAACTAAAAAATTATATTATGCAAACCATTTCTTCATTTTTTAATAATTGAACATTGGGAAAGGTCTTATTATTTTAATTTTAAAACCCTTCGAAAATATGAGTTGTCCATCTAAATCAAAAAGTGGAATCCTCTTAGATGAAATTCAAATTTTTGGATCCCATATTTGACAACAAGAATCTCTTTGTAGATTGTGTGATAATATTTTTCTGACTTTTTGAATTGTCCACTAGCAAATCCACAGTAATACTTTTTCCTTATCTTACATTCGTCTATTAGCATCAGTCTGCAGAATTCATTTCCTCGTGGAAGGAATCTTTAAAGGTAGAGGACTCTAATCTATCTGATTTAATGTTTAAACTGCTTTAGTATGTTCATCACTCCACGAATAGACCATTTTTCTCAACATTTTTTACAGCTGACTAGTGTGTTTGAACACTTCTAAAATAAAGTTTCGAAGAAAGTTGATTATGTCTAGGAATTGATGTATTTGCTTTATTTTAAGATTCTTAAAATTGAGCAATTTATGTGCAATGTGCGAATCCAGCTAATATTTTCTATCATTGAAATGCATATCCGAGAAGTCTATCTGGGCTGGCCCAACTGGCTTTTCTATTCAAATAACATGATCTCATATTAATCTATTATTTTAATGAATTATTTCAAAAGATTTTGTGGGCCATTTTATTTTTGAGAATAGAATAATATGATCAAAATAGATCAATGCATTGTGAAGAACGAGTTCAAAGATTCAAACCATTGTTTTCTAGAATAGCAACATTGCTACCTTAAACCCAAAAAGGAGAATCTTCTATTTGTATTAGGCATTTGGTATGCAAAAAGATATTTTGAATCTGTCTTTCAGATTAATTTCTAGTTGTCAAAAACTTGCCTTGAGATCAAACTTGGAAAAGATCTTTGCTTTTTGAAAATGGGGTGAATAGTGAATTTATCTTAGGAAGAGGAAATTTGACATATTTGAGAAAATGATTTGAGGTTTATAATCAATGACACATGTCTTTTTCTTTCTAATTTTTTCTAATATTTTTTAAATGTAAAAAGCTTGACATACCCGATCAGATTTGGTTGGTTCAATCAATCTTTGAGAGAGAAGTTGAGCACATCCTTCTCAGGGGCTATGTTTGAAGGGGTCATTCATGGGTGAAAAGCCTTGGTTGAATTGATATCTTCATTAAGTTTAAAAGGAAATTGGATGAAGAATTTCTCATTTTTTCTAGAGTTGTTGGCTATGGTGAAATTAATCAAGGCAGCCTGCACATAGTTAATGGATAATTAATCTTTGATGTTCAAAATCATATGATACTTCTTGGAAATAAAATAATTTAAACATATTGGTGTATGGCTTAATATCTCTCTTATACTGAAGACTAGTTGGAAGTATCTTTAACCATTTTTCTTGATAATAAACATCCATGCCTATGGGAATATCTTTATTAGGAAGCTCCGTTCCTAAAACTATGGACCAAACAATGCAATTAGGAATGAATTTGATCCCAATCTTGGTCTTTGTGATCAACTAAATCTTGAAAATCTTTCCATTGGCAGCTCAAAAATGCTCAACATGATTAGTCCATGTGTCAACAAGAAGAATGGAAGGATCCATCGTCATTTTATGCGCCCATGTATCCATGTAGGTAATAACCTTGATGAGGACATCGTATTTGTAGCTCCTTTGATAGAGAGGCAATTAAGACAGGCCTGAGATTAACATCATTTTGTCCATTAAGTAAGTAATACATTTTGGACATATTTTTATAATGCCTTTCAAGATTATGTCTTTTCAGATAGCAACACCTTATAGCAAAAAAACATTTTCTTTCCTGTGTCAACGAGAGTATAACTCCCAATGAATTCTTGATATATATCTCCAAGAGCATGAGTAGAACTCTCAAATTGAACAAACTAAAGCTGTCAATATTTTCCAAGAGACTAAAACCAATCTCTTAATGTACCAATAAATCTTGAAGAAAATTGAATAAGAATTGCTTGGAGACCTGCATGAGAAATTAGATGTATCTGAAGGTCAATTCATTAACCAAATTCATGAATTCTATTTCTCCATTGGTTTGGAGGGAGCTCATCTACAATAAACCATGGTCCTGGAAGTTATGATTTAGCATGATGTTCCAGCGGCAAGTCATCCACAACTTCTTATGGTTCTTCAACAATAGGCTATGTATTCATTCCAAAGGACTCAGCTTGATCTTGATGAGAGGTAGCCATAAGAACGCTAGAAATATATTCTTCCATCTCATAATCAGAAGATCAATGACTCGGAGAGCTAATTTCTGATTTTTCAAATTCAGAAATTATTGGGCAAGAATTTGATTTACTACCACTCCTTGTATAGTAGATTTTGTGGTTTTATCCTCCTAAACTATTGCTTCTTCAGGCTTTTTGTATTAAGAGTAAGTTGTCAAAGAAGGAAACAGTTTTCAAGAAAGAGAATTGCTTTTTCTGGTGGTAGCTCTTTTGGTAGTTACTAAGGGGGTATGAAAAAGTTCATTTGTCATTTTGAAAACATTTTTGTAATCTACCTGTAAGTAGAATAATAGGGGCTAAAAAAAATTTGATTAGGGATGATCAAAAGGTCCTGATTGTTCCAAATCTTTATCTATTTGTCTCAGTTGATTTTGTAGCTTTGGTATTTCTTTTTCTTTGCTGTAAAATTTAGGACTGAATCTTTCTTTATTGATCATCTCACAAAGTTTTGAATCAAGAGTAGCAATACTCTTTCGTAGGTTGATGTGAAACCTTCTAACCTCAGTTGTCAAGGAATGAAGCTTTTTGTCCGTCAAAGTTGTTTGAGCAACAATTCTATCAATTTTTGTATCAAGCTTTTTAAGAACTTGATTTTGAGTATAGGCATTTATGGATTGCCAGTTGAGGATTTCTTCAGCTTGAGAAAAAGGGTTTGGATTTCCATCCGGATGGACCTCTATAGATTTAACGAAAGGTCTTGAAGAAATCTTGAAGGATTAGTAAACTTGCTTTTCCAGAGTAGAAAAATCATCTTTGTAACTTCTAGGAAAACATCAGACATGGTTGTAAAAAAATGTCACTGGTTTCTTTCTATTTTGTAAGAAAACCATCTTCCTCTAGAATTTCAAGCATCTCTTATAAATGTCCAAAGGCTCATGTTTCTTGTGTATGTTGATCCAAGGTCTGCCTAAACCATAAGGTTTTCTTATAGGAGACATGATTATGTTGCAAGAAGACTATTTTCCCTTCTAATATCATGGAAGTTGGAATTGAATAATCATCATTATCATTTTAATAGTTTTTGCGTTTACAACTTGGATCACATATAGTGTGATCAATGTCCCATATAAAATTACCACTAATATTGTCGACATAGGATTTTGATTCATTTGGGTAGAAATGGTGAAGAGGAACATCACTAATATCATTGGAATTATGGCCATTGAAAGAAATATGAAATGAGTGGAACCAAATGTTGAGATTTCTGATTCTTTGAAAATGGTTTTGACAGAGCCATCTAGAAGCTTTGTGAAGGTAAGATCACTGGCTTGGACTGGCATGGCTTGTTGATGGATCTTTTCATAATTGGTGATCCACTCTAGAGGAATATATCTTATAAGTTCATCTCTCAAGATTTTTTTTGGGATTTGATTATAGTTGGAAGATATGGTTTGTCACCATAAACAAATGGAACATGCTGAGATCTCCCAGTAGAGAAGTGAAGATCTAAAGCATGATTATGCAACCTATAGGCTATTCGATGATGGAGGGATATTGAATAAGTTGTACTAATATGTTTTGCTTCATGGATTTAAACTTGGATCTTTAAAATTTCTAGAAGATTTGGTTCTATCAAATGAACATTGAAGTTGGGGGGAAAGGTCTTATAAGATTTTTAAAGCTCTTATAAGATCTTTTGAATGGACAAATATTCATATTGCTCTTGAGTTGTAGATAGAAATGAATGGGATGCATATGTGAAGCTTGGACATATTCTCGAAAAGGAGGATTGACAGATTTTAAGAAGATTTTTAAAACCCTTCTTTTTTTGTAAAGACTATAAAGACTGAGAACGAGAAGAGTAGTATGAGAAATTTTTTCATCTTTTAGAATGTATTTGTATTCTACAAGATGTTCAATTTCTAAAGAGTTGGTTCTAGGAAAGCTTTCTTGAAAAAAGATTGAAGAGGAAAAGCGAGAAATATCATGTGAGGTGGTAGAAGATTGAGGTGAATCCATGATATGGGTAAATTCATCATTACTAACTAATTATAATAATCTTGTCCATCCTTAACAGATGACTATTAGGCTCTGATACCAATACTGGCCGGAAGCTCCTATCATTATAGAACTTAGCAAACTATATCCCAAAGCGATCAATCATTCTTCAGGGATCTCACAATCAAGGAACTAACATTGCTAAAAAAACTATAATAAAGGATATTGTAACATTATGATCAATAGTTCTCAATGTTTTCTGATGCACCAGATCTTGTAATAGACAAATGCAGAGCATACAAATATATTAATATATATGTCTCTGCATACAAACATATTAATATAAGCAAGTGAGAAATTCACATTAATTTTACTACTAAGTTGTTCCAATAAATAATAATTTAAGAAGTAAAAATTACATATTCAAGATAGAGAAAAAAAAAATTTTACCATTCCTAAACTACTTAAGAACTTTCCCTCAATTACCACGATGAGGCTGGTCCCTCTTTTAGTACACTAACTAAGCTGACTACAAGACTGCAGCCTAACACCCAAGTTAGCTTGACAGTCAGTCAATCACTCGTCTGGGAAGGAAGAAGATAGCACTTCACTTTCCATTGAGGAGTTTTTATGTGATCGCAGGATCAAAAAGAAAGTCTGAATTTTCCACGGATTCATTGCAAGACAGGGGCATGGCTCTCGTCCTAAACAAACTCTTCATCCTCTGTTGTCTTGAGCAGAGCGGTCTGATCCCTTATTTGATCAGACCGCTCCTGGTGTTCGAACTAGTCATTAATGGTCGGCTTCATTGGTACCCTTTCGGTAGAAAAACTGAAGGAAAAGACTGACCCATTCGGTGACTTTCGCAGTCGCCCTCACTAAACCGACTTGAATTCTAGAGATGATAACAAATCAACTAACTTGTTAGCTAAGATAGCTTCTGCCCTTTACCCAAACAGTACAGGAATGGCAATCCACCTATATCCAGATAGAAAAATCGAACAAATAGAAAGAGAAAAAATAAATAAAAAAGGCTATGATCTATTAGTGGTTTTTCTCATAGACAGAGAGGGTAATAATCTCCCACTAAAGAACATTTGACTTGAATGTGTTGCGGTAAAAACAGCATGATCTTGATGCTAAAGCAAAGCATTATGCTATTTAGTGGGCCGTCAGTAAAGCCTACATACATAATTGAAGTTCGAAGAAGATCAACTAGGCCCGTTTCTTTTCACTCTGACACTACGAGTCAAATCTTGTGGAAAAAAGAAAAAAAAGAAAAAAAACCTTTTTTTTTTTTAATGAATGAAATCCCAAGTGGAAAGTGGAGCCGGTGGGGTAGGGCCAATATGAAAGACCGGCAAACCCACTCCAAGTCAAAAAGCACTTTACGGGTTCTGATGGAACTAACTTATGTCTTTTTTTATTTTTTATTTATTTTTTATTCTTTTTTCTTTTTCTTTTTCAAAAGGGACTAACTTCTGTTTGAATAATAATAATGAATCTATTAAATATATTTATATTTGATAAGTTTTTTTATAATTAAATTATATTAATATCTTAACTCATAAATTATTAACACTGTATATATTTTGATTTATTTTTAAAAAAATTAAAAAAATTCAACTTCTTTATAATAAATTTATGAAAAATTTAAGGGAGTATATTCAGTTTTAATTTTAAAAAGATTTTATTTAGACTAACTTATGCAGAATTTATTAAACTTTTATTGAATTTTATGGAGTTTACATATTTATAAATAACTTTTATTGACTTTTATAGATTTTTATTTTTAAAAAATTTAATGATCATTAATAAACTTTCATAAATATTGATAGACTTTTATTGACTTTTAAAGTATAAATATACAATTTGTAGTAACAAAATTATATTTTTCATGTAAAAAAAATTATTAATCGAATAAAAATAAAAATATCCCAAAAAGGAAAATTGTTCATAATTTTTATTTTTCTTTTTTCAATCTGTGTGTACAAATTGTGTATAAAATTATGCATTCTAATATCCCTGATTACTAATTATTGGGCTGGATAATTTTTTTATTTGTTTCATGTACTGTATACACCACGCTCTTCCCAGTTCTACTCTATCCCTTCGTTATGTACTGTTCACCAATATTGGTAAGATTGGAGTTGGCAATCAATGGGTGAGAGACATACTCGGCCTTGCTTTTATGGGCTTCGTGTGGTATTGAAAAACGATGGCCATTAAACAAAGTGGGCTCCTTGGAGGACGAGCACCATTATTCTCTTTGTACCTTTTCCACCCCTCAAATAAGTTTGAAGTGACATTTTTAGTTCAAGAATAAATCATAAAATAAAAGAACAAAATGTTAAATTATGGAAATATAGCTTATAAGTACTCAAATAGAGACATTCAATCTAGCAGGCTTCTTTATTAACATATATGCATGTTCTTACAAGAAATTGGTTCTATATATAAAGATATTTGACAAAATACTATCTTAATAATTGAATGGGTATATATAACGGTGTACAAACTGTGATAAATTCTGAAACTAAAGTTATAACCATGTTTTATAATACTTTTACATTTACCTTATTCAATGATCAAAATGATTTTTTCTCAATGCCTTTCTATCCGCTCCTCTTTCTGTTTTGCCATTTCATTAAGCCATGCCCTTAGGTTTTGATAAGGGTTTTTCATTTTTTCTATTAAAATTTGAGTAGTTTGTCCGAACATGGTCCGATTGTACCTTCAGGAGCCTCTGGAGTCATCCTAGAGGGCTTTACCAAAAATAGAAGAAGACAAACTCCAAGACAGAAACCTGCCATTTTCCCCTTTCTCTAATAATAAGGTAAGCTTGTTTGATTTTTTATCCAAATAATTTTGTTAAATATTTTGGTTTACGGAATTTATCAAAAAATATTTTGGTTTATAGAACACTTTTATTTTTAGATTGTGTAGAACACCATCGTGAAAGAAACATGAGTTTTTAACAAAATACTGAATTTATAAGATACCGAGTAGAATATATGAGAGAAAAATAAGAAAAATAAAAATAAAGAAATTCAAATTTTGTTGTTTGATTAAAAAATTACAAAGAAACCATATAATCTGAAAAATGGAAATCATATGAGGAAAATGCATATCTTATTTTCTTAACCTTCTTTCTTTTCTTATTAATAAGTTTTAATTTCTTTTGTTATTTTTTTTCATATTAAATGGCGATTAGTGAGTAGAAGGGGAAAGCCTTTTTGTAGAAGTGGAATGCATAGGCTGTGGTGATAGTTAATGCAGAGCACTTTGGGGGGCAGAGTTTGCTAAATCATCTATCGTTCAATGATTCCTTCTCGTGGAGATCAAACTTTCTTCACTTTTTCTTCTCAAACTTCCTTTTTTCTTTGTCCACGAACTATCATCTTTGATGTATCAATCATATCATGAACTGCAAGTGTTTGTAATTCATAATGAAACAAACCAAGTCAATACATAACAAGAAAAAATATAGATAAAACCTAAATAATATTGTGAGAAAATAAATAAAGTAATAGGAACATTTAGTGAATGTCTATCAACACAAGTGGGCTATCTACAGGTTGTAAAAGGGTACATTTTCATGTGCTATGGGAATCCATTTAGTTAGCAAAAAAGTACATAAAACATTATAGGTAGAAAAAAGAAAACGATATTTTTGTTTTCTTGGTGAATATGATAGATAGTAGTTTGCTACTAATGGTCCTGGGGAAGAAATAAAAAATAAATAAATAAAATTGTGATTGCAATTTTTTTGTCATTATTTCTTTTTTGTAAGACTTTTTCTGAGAAGGAATAAAAATTATAGCACTGGTGTAGTACCTGCCAAAGACATTCTAATTTTCAAGTCAATTTAAAAATAAAAGTGTATTGCGTGTATTTTAGTATATTTACTTTTCAGCTTTTACCTCTTATTATATTTAATGCATTTATGAATTTATAATTGTCCATTGAATGCTTTTGATGATAATTAATTTTTATGATTGCTGAATTAATTGTGTTCGAAACGGTTATAATTGGTATTTCACCTTCTTTTAAAACGTTAGATCGCTTCAAAATTGGCGATCGAGCTTCCTAGGCACATATTCAAAATGCATTGGCTAGTACCGAAGGAGTCACGTGTTCAAAGTGCCTCAGATAATTCCAAAAAAAACACGTGTTCAAGATGCTTCAAATATATTATACTAAGACACTTCAGTCGAAGTCTCAGACGTATGAGCCTCGGACATGTTGGCTTCAGTCATTTACACATTTCAGTTTTGGACTCTGCTCAACCCTTTCTTGTCTCTGACATATGTCTCGGACGTTATTATCTCATTCTTTCTTGGCTTCTTCCACTATCTCGGAAACATTTTTTATTCTTTTATGACTTGGACCTTCAAGCCACCTGGTACGCTTGGAATTTCAAAGTAACTACGAATTGTCCAAAACCTTAATTACTCCCTCGGAAGGTTAATGTCTTAACTCCTTCAAAAGATTTAAGATATTTACTCCCTAAGAAAGTTTAGTGTCTTTACTCCATC
Organism: Ochetophila trinervis; assembly: GCA_003254975.1. Taxonomy (NCBI): domain Eukaryota; kingdom Viridiplantae; phylum Streptophyta; class Magnoliopsida; order Rosales; family Rhamnaceae; genus Ochetophila; species Ochetophila trinervis. The sequence goes on along the minus strand of QANX01004298.1, from coordinate 34,712 downwards.
GGAAAATTAAGTGTCTTCAATACCTCGGAAGGTTTATAATATCCGAGGGTACTATGAAAGACGTCTGAGATTCACCTCGGAACGCATCCAAGACTACCTTTTAAAATACCGTTGAGGCTCACTTCCGAAAAACATCAAAGACTATCCTTTAGATATAAAATAGTATTCAAATTTGTGATGCTTTATTGGAATGTATATGAAATTATAAGAATAAAAGATTGCTTAACCAAAAATTGACAAAAGAAGATTGCTTAACCAAAAATTGACAAAAGAGCCATCAACCCCTGTTGAAAGAATCAAATGTGCCATATTTTATGGAGTTTCTGAAAACGACTTGGAAAATGGACAATGTCCTTCATGAAATTTTTTCGAAATTAAATATAATGTCAAACTAGAAAAATTATACATGAAATGAATGTATAATATCGTTCGTATAACCATTAACAATTGTGTATAATTTAAGAGTGGATCAAAACTGATTTATTTTTACAATAATCAATTTGATTTAATTATTAATCAGTTTTGTATTTTCAATCCAATCTAAATTGATTTCAATTTTAAATCTATTCCAATCCATTCTGATAATGATTAATTTGGATTGGATTGGATTGGATAGTCGATTTTAGATTAGATTAGAATTTAGATTTGTAAAATTTAGATTTTAGAATTTTAGATATTACGAAATTAAAACATTGAATTTTTACATTTTACATTTATATAAATAAAAAAAGCCAATTTTTTTATTTAAATATCTTAGGTTTTTAAAAAATAAAAATCTTTGTTTTTAAAATAAAACAAAATTAGTTAGAATAATGTATTAATTATAACGAATTTTTTTAAGTAAAAAAGCAAACCATTATAAATATTAAATAAAATAAGAATATAATAATTTATTAATTATTTTTAATATATTTATTAATTATTTATAATTTAATCAATTTAGTTTGTATGAATTTCACTTTTTTTTCTTTTTGAAATCGATGTAAACCGATTTAAATTATCGATTTTGAATTTTTTAAACTATTAAAATTCAATAATTATGAAATAATGATCTAAGCTTTTTATGAAATTTTATGAATTCTATATAAAATTTATAATAATTCGATAAAATTTATAAAAAAAATACAAAATTTTACTTAGACACTTTTATTCACAATTTTTTGTTTTTAAAAATTCAAATAAAATCGATTAAAATTTATTATTTTTAAAATAAATTAAAATTAATAATTTTTTGAATATGTCTAAATATCAAAAGATTTATACAAAGTTTCAATTGAATACTTTTAGATTTTAATAAATTTTTATAAAATCTATTAAAATTTTAATTGAATATTTATTAACTTGCATAGACTCTATCAAATTTTAAATTAAATACGTCTAAATTTTTAAATTTTTTTAAAATTCAACCAACTCTAACATTGGCTTTAGATTAAATAAGAGAACAAAAAATAGGAAAGGAAAAGAAAAAAAATAGTAAAATATTTTTAATAGTTGTTGTTTGTATGATTATGAATAAAAAATAAAAAATAATTAATAATTAATGTAGTTTTTGTTGTTTACAAATTACTCTCATATGAACCTTTTTTTTTTTTTTGTATTTTTAATAAATATATAAAAGAGTAATTTAAGAATATTAAAATTTTCATTAAAGCTTCTTTTTTTCTTTCATTCCCTTTTTTCTCAAATTTGGAGAGAAACAAATTTTATAAAAATAGGTAATACTATTTTTTTTTTTTTCTCTTTTCTTTTTTATTTTTATTTTTACCAATCCAAATAAGAAGAAATTTTTTTTTTCTTTTTCCTCATATTATATCAATCAAAACACAGTATAAATATTAAAATTTTCATTAAAGTCTTTTTTCTTTCATTGCCTTTCATCTCAAATTTGAAAAGAAACGAATTTTATAAAAATAAGCAATACTACTCTTTTCATTTCCTTTTGATTTCTTTTTATTTTTAACAATCCAAAGATACTTCTTTCTTTTCTTTTCTTTTAAATACACCCTCCAGATTAGATTGTGAATCAGTTTCTTTTGCACATATAATGTAAACAATTTATAATCATGTACGAAGTCCAATTTTTCTTTTTTTCTTTTTTTTTTTGGCAAAATATAACATTTTTATTTTGAATCAATTAGATTAATAACATCAAATTTATATTTTTTTTATTAATATATGCTTTAAATGGAAATATCTTAGACTACATCCTCAGAATGTTGTTTGCTTATCAAGATTGGTTTCGTAAAATTGTTTAAGTTTATCACCCATGCTCAATCCCATTCTTTGCATTTCTTCAAGAACCTTCATTGCCTCCTCCAATCTCTGCAACTTAATCAAACGGTTAGCCAAACATCCATAACTCTCTTTATCCATCCACGTGTCCTTCCCACTGTAAATCCTTACAAACTTCATCGCCTGCTCATAACATCCAACGCTCCATATCGCATCCATCACGTAATTACATGTCGAAAGTAACATACGCAATCCATCATCCTCCATCCTCCGCAGCAGCACCAGAGCACCCTCCACTTTCCCCGCCTTACACGCGCCGAGAACCAGCGCGTCGTACGTCCGCGTGTCCGCCCTCATCTCCTCCTCCTCCATTCTCATCAGTATCTGGGCCACCATCGCCAGATCTCCGACAAAACAGTAGGTCATCAAGAAGTAATTATAAGCCGTTAGATCCGGCAAAACTCCGATCTCCTTCATTATATCCACCACGCGCCACGCCTCGTCCATTCTTCTCTTCCTCGTGAGCAAGTTGAGAATGGGGTGGAAGCTGCAGGAATTCAAACCGTAATCCCCACGCGCCATGGTTTCCACCAGCCGGAGAGACTCGTCGATGCGATCCAGCTTGCAGAGGCGAGCGATGAGGGAGTCGTACGCGCTCTTGCGCGTGAAGCCTTTGTCGAGCCGAGATAGAGTTTGAGAAAGGCCGTCGAGTAGGGAGAGAGAATCCTCGGAGGTGGTGATGAAATTGAATGTTTTGGAGGTGGTGAAGCAACCGTCTTTCACGCGCTTGTTGAGGAGGTGCCGGAGGGTTTCCAAGTCCCCAGAACGACCCGCGGTGTTAACGAGGTCGTCGTAATAGGCGGAAGTGGGCTCGTCGGGAAATGGATACGGGTTCGGTATCGGGTTTTGGGTGGTGAAGAAACGGATGGGGATAGGGATGGTGACCGTACGTTGAGAATTGAGGAGCTTGTGGGGTAATTTGCGGAGGAGTAACATGGCTTTAGGGTTTCACTGTCACGGAGATTGACGAAGATGGGGTTCAGAGAATTAGGGTTTAAGCTGCTGAATGAACTTTGCAAGCTGAGAGCCGCAAAACCCCTTGGCATAAAATGGGCCTTTCTAGTTAAAGCCCTCTAGGTGAATGGTTGGAAACTCTAGGTTTGGGTTTAGGATGAGCCCAATAAATACCTTTTTCCGGTTTTGGATGGGCCTTTAGAATGGTTCGCAAAAGAGTGAACCATTCATTTTTTTTTTGGGTGAAAAAGAGTGAACCATTCTACTCCCTGTGGAAAAGGTTGTCATATGAATTTTTGTATGGAAAAGGTCGGTTTGACTTATTAAATGTCCTCAATATGACTTGCGGTCACGAGAAAAAGAGTTCCGCATAAATACCAATAAGCCTTTTGGTTTTTGCTTCTAACATAAATGCTAGAAAGTGAAGTATGTAGGTTATGCTTTTCTACCACGGTTTCATAGTCAAGCTTAATTTGTAGAGTTTTTTAGTACAACTATTAAAACGATCAATATTTATAAATAAAATAATATTTATAAATAAAATAATATTATTTATTAATAAAATAACATTATTTATAAATGATGTAACATTGTTTATAAATAAAATAATATATAAATATTATATCATTAAAATTTTGTTATTTTATTTATGGATAATTTTACTTCATTATGAATTTAATTTTTGATAATGTTATTTTATTTATAGATAATATCACTTTATATACATATAATATTATTTTATTATTGATAATATTTTTCATTTATATATATTAGTTGTTTAAATATAATCATTTTACATAGTTCTATTATAAAAATTTCCTAATATGTGAGGCTTTTTTAGGGAGACGTGCTTTGTTTGCAGAAACTTGGGAAGCCTAAAGTAGAAAAGGGAGGAGGAAAATATATGAAGGATTTGGAGATAGAAACAATAATTGGTAATCTACCTCCATGCCTAAATTGAGATTCGAGAATAGATATAGAGAATATTAAACGAAAAATATTATTTTTGTCTTTTTTTGGGTAAAATTTGTTTATTTATTTGTCGGCACTAATTAACCATTACCAATGGAATTCATATATTCACATTTCAAATTATTTTTAAAGTCCGATACTATATAAATGTTGTACTCATGGAAATTCTAATTAAGAGAAACCCAATTCTCCATAAGACATTACAGTGTAACATATAGTATAGAGATATAATAATGTTTTTAATTATAAACAAATTCATCTTTTAAGAGGGAAAAATATAAAAATTAATAACAACTTCATTGTAGCATTAGCTTTGAAGAAACTATATATATAAAAAATTATAACAATAACTTTAGGAAAACTTAATTGGCTAAATGTTTTAAATTCGTTGGCTATAAAATCCATATCTCAAATAGTTAAATTTATGGTAGTCAAAAGAAAAATTATATTATAAGATATATTGAATTTACCATTCTAAACAATAAAAAAAAAAAAAAAAGTGATTTTTTTTTT
>QANX01004298.1:0-29755 GCA_003254975.1 Ochetophila trinervis | reverse complement strand
AAAAAAAAAAAAGTGAACTTTTTTTTTTCTTTTTCATTTTTATAGTAAACAGCTAATTTATTTATATTTATTATAATATTTTAGTAGACATCTGAATGAAAAAAAAATTCAAATGGAATTTTTGAAAATTAATTTAAAATTAATTTTTTAAATTTATGATAATACATATATATTTTTTATAAATATATAATTACTATTGTATTTTTAATTTAAAATATTTATATATAATTAATTACTATTATATTTTTAATTTAAAAATATTTATTTTTAACTTAAATATTAATATAATAATAATTATATATTTCAACGGAAAATGTATTTATATAATTATCATATATTTAAAAAATAAAGTTAGTTTAAATTAAATATGTGATGAAATTAACCTAACAAATGACTTTTCTTTTTTTTGCTGGAAACTTAACAAATGACTTTATCACCTTAAAGATGACACGCGTTAATAATTTGTTTTTACCGAAAAGCTGATTAGACCCAACATTTGGTATAAAAAAGAATCCCTATAAGATCTGATTAATGTTTTGTTTTTTTTTCCCCGCCCCTAAGTCCATGTAGTCTTGGTGTTTGCTTTTTTGTTTGAAAAGACGTGATTGGTTTGAATCGATCAACAAACCCCAATCTGAAGAAAAAAAGCATAAGAAACAAATTAGTAAACGTATGCATGCATGCAGATATATCCATGTATTGCATATCTATCAAAACAAAAAGCAAGATTTTAAACTTTTTAGGCCCTTCTTATCTCTATCCCATGCGTTGTCTTCTGCTTTACGCCTTTCCTATGAGAAAAATATATATGCTTCATCTTTTGGTCCCCATGGTCCTTGGAGGATCCTCTTAATTTTGACAAATACTTTTCCTAAAACCACACCTAATATATATCTTATCCGACTGATCCGATAATATTATTATTCTAAAAATAGATAGATCTAATTTAATTAAATTAATTCAAAAAAATTGGACGGTTATAATTAGCCATCATAGGATAATATTTACCATATGGATATGATAAGAGATTTACTTCTGATAAGGCTCTATTAGCTAATATATGTGAGTCTTTTCAACTGCCTCACTTCACTTGTAAGTTGTCTCTCTTTCCATTTTGGAGTATCTTTGAAGCAGAGAACTAAATAGGGCGGTGGTAGGTTGTGTGATTTGACAAGGGCATCTGTGGTTTTGTCATGCTCAAACACCATGCACATGACCGATGACTACTTTCATTACTTGGAGAGCTACTTTGACACTTTTTACAAAGCTTATCACACACATATATATACAAAAGGTTCGTACATATATAACATTGATATTGATGTTACGATATACATTAATTTTTTTTCCCTTTCACTTTTTAATATGCTCACTTAATTGGCTCCATACGTGAAATAGATGTGCTACAGCTTTCATGAGTGTTAATCCAATCAAATTATACTTAATCGGATGATTTAGAATAATAATCGCTCACATTATTTTTTTTATCGTGTTTTCATAGCCCTCAAAATATTGTCCGTGATTGTCTTAAAAGTACTTTTTACAACCTCATATTATTAAATGACTAATATATAGCATATACGTACCAATTTTAAAAAAATTATTGTTATTATTATATGCATAGATTTTAAACTCGAATGCTAATCTGTGAATGAGAAGCGTCGGGGAAGAATGGAACTCAGTATATTATGTGTATTTCTTTTTTCGTTTTTTCTATGGTAAAGATATTGTGTATCCGTGTACAAACGTTATTGAATATAGTACAATTACATAGAATAAAGAACGCAAGAAAATCGTCTGCGTTACTCTGTCCTGAATTTTGGCTAGATAATAATAAACACACAGACATGCATGCAAAGACAAACAATCCTACTTAAGCTGACGTCCGCTGACATATGTACGCTGTCTGGAGTAGGGAATATATGACACCTCTCAGTACCTATGCCTATTACAGACATTGAATGCCCTTTCGTTATGGGAATTCCAGAGGCAAAAACCACAAATCATGGAAAAATGGACCACCGCATCTGCCTCCCCTCGTATGGAATCCTCAGCAGAGGTCGACGGATGTGAGTTGAAAAGTGTATGTTCCCGTCTCATTTAATTTTTTTCCGGAATCATACCAACAAATGAGAGGGACTTTTTCATTTTTTAGTGGTAGAAGCTAGTTGAATTTTTATACCTACGAGTATAAAAGTTGAAATTTTAATTTTAATAGCTTTATTTGGACTCGAGTACTCAACTCCTTTGCTACTGCACGAAAAAAAAAAATTTAGCGACATAGATTCCCATTGCGGACTTTTATGTTATGTCTAAATTTGAGTTAGACTTTGACTATCTCTGGAGAAGCTTAAAAAAGAAGGTAAGAAAGAAACAGTAAAGTAAATTTGATGCTAAATTCGCTGAGTTCTTTTTATTCTTCTACTTGCTGTTTATATAGCATTATCTATAAAGAAAAATAAATAACAAATTATTCCTAACAACCTAAGACGTGGGCCACGCCACTCAAACTACATGGAAGAAGTAAACAATTCAATAACAACTTAGCTAACAAGAAAATAGTTTCCTAATCCAATGCAAACTCATTGACCTATTCTACAAGAAACTTAACAACCTAGCGGTATCAACCCAGCAACCCAACTATCCATTCATTTGACGTGGACGTCCACGTATGCACGGGCCATGCAATCTCATGCACACGTAGCATTCCCTTCCCTTTCAAAGACTCTTGTCCACAAGAGCGAAATCATGATAACTTTTCTAGAATCACCGGAGGTCTTCCCAAGTCGCATCCTTGAACGGAGCTCCCATCCATTTGACAAGAATTTCATCTCGGGGCCTGTACTTGCCTTTTTGAATTGTCCTGCGTTCTATGATTTTCTCAGATTGAGGAACCACTGGTTGAGTATCAATGGAAGCCGGCATATCGATAGAAGTAACCTGAATATCTCCCATAAATTTCTTTAGCTTGCTTACATGAAAAACCGGGTGAATTCGCGAACCCGAAGGAAGCTCCAACTGTACGCGACATGACCAATTTGATCCAAGATTTTGAAAGGACCGAAATACCGTGGTCAGAGTTTCAGCGATGCTCAGAATGCCATGGTTTTTCGTCGGTAAGGCTGAAGTTTCAGATACACATAATCTCCCACAACAAACTCCATATCATGCCTCTTTTGATCGGCCATACTTTTCACTCGGTCTTGAGCATGTTGAATAGTGATTTTGAGATCCTTTAAGAGAGCATCTCGGTCCAACAAATATTCATCAACTGCTGCCACCCGTGTGGTTCCTGGAACATACCGAAGTAATGAAAGAGGAGGAATACCATATACAGCTTGAAAAGGATAAATTTTTGTTGTGGAATGACAGGCTGTGTTGTAGCTATACTCTGCCCATGAAAGCCATTCTTTCCACTGCTTTGGCAGGTCACTCGAGAAACACCTCAAATATTGTTCGAGAGTTCGATTCGTAACCTCCGTCTGACCGTCAGTTTGTGGGTGATAACTCGAACTCATGCAAAGCTTTGTTCCCTGTAATTCAAACAACTTGAGCCAAAAGCTGCTCATAAAAATCTTGTCACGGTCACTCACAATGCTGATGGGAATGCCATGAAGCTTGACAATATGTTCCACAAAAGCTTTTGCCACGGTCAATGAGGTATAAGGATGACCCAAAGGTACGAAATGAGCATATTTTGAAAGTCGATCAAGGACTAACATGATTACCTGATAACCACCAGAGGAAGGAAGTCCTTCCACAAAGTCCATGGATATTTCGCTCCACACCCTATTAGGAATCGGAAAGGGTTGCAAAAGACCGCCCGGTGCTAAGTGTTCTGTTTTATGGCATTGGCAAATATCACAGTTGCGGATGAACTCTTGAACTGATTTCCTCATATTTTCCCAATGAAAATCAGATTCACCAGAGCCAGTGTTTTATGAAAATTGAAATGCTCACCCACTGGTGAGTCGTGTACTTCAGATAGGATAATGGCAATTTAAGGAGAAGTTGGATTTAGAAATTACCCTATCCTGCAAAAACCAGACGTCCCTCGCTTCTGCGCCTTTGGGTTGGATTCGAATCGACGATAATACGGATCGTTGTTATTCTCATTTTGCAATTGACGCCACCAAGTTGCTTCCAGTTTGGAGATGGCAATAAAAGTAATTTCGCCTTGCGAGATAGGGAATCGGCTGCCTTATTTTCAGCCCCCTTCATGTACTCAATCCGGTAGTCATAGCCCATTAATTTGGGTAACCATCGGGCCTATGCCAAGGATGTAATGCGCTGCTCCAATAAATATTTTAAGCTTCGATGATCCGTCCGCACCACGAAAGAATTACCAAGCAAGTATGGCCTCCACTTTCGGACTGATTTTACCACGACTAACATTTCTTTTTCATAAGTGGACAGTTTCAGTGCCGACCCCTTCAAGCTTTCACTAAAGAAAGCGATCGGCTGCCTATCTTGCATGAGGACTGCACCAATTCCAGTGCCACTTGCATCGCATTCTAACACGAATGGCTGCGAAAAATTGGGTAAACGAAAAATTGGATAGTACCTGTTTGAGATGTTGAAAGGCTTGCTCGGTCTTGGGGTTCCAATTAAATCCCACTTTACCCAATAAGTGGTTCAAGGAGGCAGCAATGGTGCCATAGTTCTAGATGAATTTCTGGTAGTACCTAGTTAATCCTAAGAAGCCCTGGACCTCACGGACATTAGTTGGTGTCGGCCAATCCCAAATAGCCTGAACTTTGCTTGGATCTATCTCTACGCCATTTTCTGAAAGGACATACCCCAAGTAGTCTATTCGTGAAACCCCAAAAACTCATTTATCATGCCTAGCAAATAGTTGGTGTTGTTGGCTCATTGTGACAGCCGACTGTAGGTGTCGTAGATGGTTTTCCTAGGAATTAGAGTAAATGAGGATGTCGTCAAAAATACCAAAACAAACTTATGCAAGAATGGTCTGAAGATCTCGTTCATTAGACTCTAGAAGGTAGATGGAGCATTGGTAAGTCCAAATGGCATCACAATGAACTCATTGTGTCATTCATGGGTGCGGAACGCCGTTTTTGGAATGTCAGGCTCATCAACATGTATTTGATGGTACCTAGCTCGTAGATCAAGCTTGGAGAAGTATATGGCACCAAAGAGCTCATTCATTAGCTTGTCGATAACCAGTATGGGGAATTTGTCTTTGATGGTGATGGTGTTGAGAGCTCTGTAATCCACGCAAAATCGCCACTCACCATTGGCTTTACGCACCAAGAGGACTGGAGAGGAATATGGACTAGTGCTGGGGAGGATCAAACCGGAAGTCAATAATTCCCGTATCTGCTTCTCAATTTTGGCTTTCTGGTAATATGGATATTGGTAGGGTCTCACATTGACAGGAGGGGCACCAGGCTATAGGGGAATTTTATGGTCGTGTGAGCACTGCGAAGGTAACGTGTTGGGTAGGTGGAAAACACCTTTGTTATCTCTCAAGATCTTATCCAAATATGGCCGAGTGGTTGAAATATTATTGGCACTTAATTTGGTTGAGATCAATTGAATAAAAAATCATGTGCCTAGAGTCCCAGTTGAAGTGAACTACTGAGTCTCCTTTTCAGATAAAGCTTCCATCTCCTTGTATTGCATTCCATTAAAGGAGCATCATGGACCCAACGTTGCTAACCAGTGGACGCCGAGAACAACGGAGCAGGTAGTGCTAGGCAGTACAAAGAAGTCAGTAACAATAAACCACCCCTGAATATTCATTCGAACTGTTCGGCAGACTCCGGCGCATTCTATTCTGTCTTTTTTGGCAATGATGATTTGGAATCTTTTGCTGGTGTCTACGGGTATCCCAAATTTGGTAGTGATTCTTTGCTCGATGAAGTTATGTGAACTTCCTCCATCAATCCAGACTGCAGGCTCCCTTTTTGTAGCTTTCCTAAAACATGCATGTTTTGCGGGTTGTGGGCTTTAGTAATGGCATGAAAAGATATCTCTAGTAAATCACTCTCAGCCTCTATTTCTTGATCCTCATCGTGACTTTCTTCTTCTAGTTTAGCCCCCACTTTTTCTTCAATCATAAACAGCTGAGGACGGACACATCGGTGTTCCGAAGTGAATTTTTCATCACAGTAAAAATAGAGCCCCCTCTTCCCGTCTTTCTCTCACCTCTTGGGGTGATAATCGCCGAAAATTGGGTGTTCTGGGTTTGGTGTTCGGTGCTGGTCCTAATAGGCCTGGAATATTCGGTGACAGATTCGGTGCTCGAGGAAAGTTGGTTGTGTATGATCTCACGGGTTGAAAAGATTGTCGATGAAGCATATTTTTTTCCTCCACAATTCTTGCAGTGCCAAACGTGTCTGAGAGAGTAATCGGCTTCTTCAACTTGACCTCCAACCAGACCTCATCCTTGAGCCCTGCCACGTAACTACTAATGAGGAAAGCCTCAGCTAAGCCATTGACTTGTTGAGACAGCCTCTTGAATGAGTTCTGATACTATGCTACAGTAGTAACCTATTTGAGGCGGGACAGTGCTTCCACCGGATCCTCATAGTCTGTTGGTTCGAAACATTTCAGGATGGCTTGTGTTAACTCGGTCCATGAGACAGGACCATGAAATTTGGAGTACCATCTATACCACTGTAACCCCAGACCTTCCAAGTGAAATGAGGCTAGTTTTACTCGTTGCTCAAATTGAACGTTTTGGAATTCGAAATACTGCTATGCATGGAAAAGCCATCCTTCCGGATCCTCTCCGTCAAAACGTGGAAATATGAGTTTCAGCTGGGGTGTGCAGGCTTTGCCCCCTGTGGTGGCTGATTCTGCAACAGAGAATGGGTTCTCGTTGGTCATCAATCGGGATGTCTGTGAAGCAATCCGGAGAGATTGAAACTCCGTAGTGAAGTTTTGAATGATGGCATTCAGCTGATCATAGTTGGAGTTGACCTTGTCGAGTGCTACTTCCTGCTTGTTTAGTGCAGCTTCTTGCTTGTTAATAAGCTCAAGAACTTTAGTTTTGAATTCGGCATTAGTTTTCCCACGGATCTCCATAGAAAAGACCGGCTCTGATACCAAATGTTATGTCTAAATTGAGTTAGACTTGGACTATCTCTGGAGAAGCTTAGAAAAGGAGGTAAGAAAGAAACAATAGGGTAGATTTGATGCTAAATTCGTTGAGTTCTTTTTATTCTTCTACTTGCTGTTTATTTAGCAGTATCTATAAGGAAAAATAAATAACAAATTATTCCCAACAACCTAAGACGTGGGCCACGCCACTCAAACTACAAGGAAGAAGTAAACAATTCAATAACAACTTAGCTAACAAGAAAACAGTTTCCTAACCCAATGCAAACTCATTGACCTATTCTACAAGAAACTTAACAACCTAGCAGTATCAACCCAGCAACCCAACTACCCCTTCATCTGACATGGATGTCCACATATGCACGGGCCATGCAACCTCATGCACACGTAATATTCTATCAGGTTAAAAAGACGCATAGATCAATCAACTCGCTAAATACCTCAAAGGCCTATAACCCCACTACGGATAAATCTTTTTTTTTTCACCAAAAGAAAAAAGAAAAAGGGCATTGCCTCATTGCCTATGGTATATATCCAAGGTAAAGTAATATTAGAGTAATTAAATTGCAAAGATATATGTATCTATATATATAATACTAATTTTCTAATAAAAATTCTTGATTATGTAGCAAATGTTAAAAATTGTCATATTCTATCTAGAATTTTAGATTTAAATTTAAATATTATTTATTATTTTATTTAATAGTTAAGTTTTTGTCACGTAAACATCTTTAATCTAAATAAATCATTAATTTTTTGATTAGAGACTTATTATATATGTATATATTTGAGATGTTCTCTTATCTATGTTGTTGGAAGTCTAGAATCTGCATCCATGCATTTAAATATATGCATTTAAGCGCATTAATGTAGATCTTGGATAAAAAAATAACTAATTTATAGAATTCTCTGACTTTAATAAGGAATGATTATGTGACAATAGCTAAGAACCGACATATTATATCTAGATTTTTAAATTTAAATTTAAATTTAAATATTAATTATTATTTAATCTAATGATTAAACCTTTGTCATGTAAAAATATTTGATTTACCTAAATTAGGATTTTTTGATAAAATACTTACTATATATATATTAATATATGGTTAGGCCCAGGGGATCGACCTAATGGTTTTTGAATCAGGTCTTTCATTATTAACCCTTGAATCAAATTAAAAATTAAGATTTAAAATTTAATTATTGATTAAATTTGGATTTAGAAACATACTAAAATCTTATTTGGGCAAATGAACCCTTTAAAGACACAGATTATCATTAAAAAAAATTATTGTATAATCTCAATCATTGGTGTGATCCAAAGGCTGAATAAAAAACAAAATTATTTGTAAACCCCTCACGCCGACCTGATAGGTGCCTAATTGTTAATACATATATATACATATATATGTATATGATCTTTCTACAATAAATATATCTTTATTGTTTGAAACAAGATAAAAATATGTTATAAAATGTGGCTTAATCTGAACTATTAGATTGAAACCAACGGTCTAGATAGTTTAAATGGTTATCATTAAATGGTTCATTTTTTTTATTAGAGTTTTAGTATTAAAAAATAAAATAAAATTAAATGTTTCAAATTAATTTTTTAAAACCATATGGATTGTTGGTTTCAATCGAATAGTCCATATTAAATCCACCTTTTATAACATATTTTTATCTTTATTTTAAAAGATAATATTATATATATATACAACTGTGCTAAGGCACCTGAATTTGTGCATGTATTGGAGCCTGAATTCTGTAATTTAAACGGGAGTTAAAGCAAAGTAATCAAAATTCAATTTTGACAAGGTCACCTCCTTCCCCATGCCACTTTACCTTTCCCAAATAATTTTAGGTACTTTCTCTCTCTAAAATATCACTATCTCATTCTATGATATCTCCACCGCTACAAAAAGATGGCTTCGTCTTCATCTAGAACCAGATCGAACAACTTGTTGCCGTCCATGAATTCTTCAATGGCTTTCGCATCGGTGTCGAACTCGAGTTTCTCCTCCCATTCAATTCAATTTTGACTTTTGAGCGTGATTTAGGGGTGCAATGGTGCATTTCATTTCTCATCAGAAATGTTTCTAAAACGGTCTTCCTCTGCACCTGGTCACCTCCTTCCCCACGAGCTTCCTTTGTGGTTTGAATAATATCCGGAAAACATCGTTATTCCCACGTGATCCGCTAAGGCTTGCTTCTTGATAAATAAATATATTCTAGTGGCAAGCTACAATTTAATTAGAATTTTTCTTCCTTGAACTTTATGTGTTAGAAATGTGAAAAAGATTTATGTTTTTTTTTTTCCCTAGCCAAATGAAATACTTGTCTAATTCTCCTTGGGAAGTTTGCGAGAAACCTGAGTACCATAGCAACGGTGAATACGAATAGATTCAAAATTACAAAATATATGTTTTGCTTTGATTATTTTTGTGCAGTTGTCTAATTATTTATTAGGTGGAGGTTTCTATCAAAGTTATTGACGAAAATGTTTCTTTATAAGAAATATTTAGCAACAATGATTATGCTTTATAGCTTGCATGGCAGCTTGTGTTTGGGATTACAAAATACCATAAAAAATATTTTACAAAATGAACAAATAAAATAGTTTATAATCCTAAAATAAAATAAATTTGTATAGCATCATGAACACATTTTTTTGAAACAAAAATTTATAATAATATATAGAAGGAAGTAAAAATATCTGGAGATAGAATAGTTTTTTAGAAGTAAAAATAGAATTAGAAAAAATGAACTACTAGTCCGAAAAAACAAAAAATTGTATTTTTCAGAAAGAGAAAATTATTCCAAGAAACTGGACAAGTATTGATATGAAATTATCTGAACAAATATTTGGTCTTGGGTGATTGTGTTCTTTCGATCTTCACTCGACTTTGCAACAAAATTATTTCAACAACATCGTTTTCGCAATGAAAAAGCACTATTGCTTATATCATTGCAAATGGAAATGGCTCAGGATTCTATGCTCGAAAGAAACTTGATTGAAAGTGAGAAAGTTGTACAGGTACCTTATATTGATAATATTCAAAATAAGATAAGCCATTGAGGTCCCTGTCTAGAACCTTCTTTCTTATTCAATCCCCAACCTACCAGGTAAGCTTAAGTGGAGCTATTCGAAAATAGCACGTTCATATCACTTTTTGTTCATTTCCGCCACTCCCGTTTGCTGTTTACTTTGGTCGAGTAGCTTTCTTCCTTCGCTTTTGAATAGGCCATTCGACAAGGAGATTCTAAAATTGCGGAGGCTTGGTTCGACCATTATAATGTAATATATACACCAAATTGCCAAGAAAATTTCAGTAATCCTCAGCTTTGGACACGATGGAAAGCCAAGTTGGCCTTGGCTAAAAAGCGTCTCGCCCCCATTAGTGGTGTGAAGACAGCCTAATCAGTGCCAATAAAGCTCTGGTGACTAAGTCAACCTCTACTCTTTCGATCCTCACCATCGAGTTTGTCATCGCCGATCTCTTACAGTTAAAGCTACTGCTGAAATGGAGCGATACCGTACGATCATGGACTCCGTTCCTCATATTGTTCCTATGCAGAGAGCACCGGAACAAGTCACCGTGTGTCATAGGTGAACATGTGCACATCTTCTTCTGTTTGGACACCACGCCACTGCTGCTATGCTTCCTTACAGAGATCGAGCGGCCGGGACATGATCGTTGGCAAACCAAACCGGCTGTGACGAATGAGAAAAATACATTCTCACATGCGCGGGAGAGGAAGAGCGTGTGTAAAAGGCAGAAGAATGGGAGGAAAAACTCGAGTTCGACGCTGAAGCGAAGGCCGTTGAAGAATTCGTGGACGGAAACAAGTTGTTTAATCTGGTTCTAAACGAAGACGAAGCCATCTTCTTTGTAGCGGTGGAGATATCATAGAATGAGAGAGTGTATTCTAGAGAGAGAAAGTACATGAAATTGTTTGGGACGGTTAAAGCGGTGTGGGGAAGGAGATGATCTGGTCAAAATTGATTTTTGATTACAAAACGGTGCATTTTCTCACTTTGCTTTAACACCCATTTAAATCATAGAATTCGGGCTCCAATACATGCTCGAATTCGGGTGCTTTAGCACCTCTATATATATGTATATATAAAGAATTATCTTGTCAAGATTCTTTGAACTTATTAGATGAGTAATGCTTATGTAGCATACTAAAGGTTATTACATCCCATATATGGTTTTAGATTTGAATTCAAATAACAATATTCACTTTAACTAATGGCTAAAAATTTACTAAATGGGATTTAAATTCGATATATATATATATATATCTTATATTTATTATCAAATCGACATAATATATAATGTTATATAAAAAAAAGTTCAGTAGAACTATTGAATATATAGGTTCATATAGTACCATAATATTAGGTCAATCTAATAAAAAAATTATTGCATGTGTGTGTGTATATATTATAATAATATTTTTACTAATTAATTTCTCCTGCAATTCTTTAAATTCCTTCCCCTTTTATCTAATTCTTTGAGGGCTGGAAAATATATGTGCATCAAAGCATGGCTTATTTGATTTTTGTCCATCAACAGGCAAGGTTTCAGCTAGTTTTGCTTTTGAGGTGTATATATTGTCTAGCCATGAATATCTCAAAGGCCGGAAATGATTGGGGTCATGTCCATTAAAAGTTGCAATATGCATGAAAGGAATCCCTCCTTTTTTTATTCTAAACAAATATCCATTCACATGACATGCCTAAGACAATTACTTATACATAGAAGTGTTAAGTTATAATTAATTATGTGACGCATATATAGGTACAGATTATAAATCTGGTATTGACATCCGACCATACCATGTACCAATAAGCAGGATTGAGGATTTGATAATATCCTGTTTGTAAGAAATAGGAATATACTTTACCTCTCCTATCCTTGAAATTAATAATCTATGCATCTATCATTTTATAAGGACCCAATTGTATAAAGCCAACTCATGTTATATAATATCACTATATGTCTAATTGTCTTCAAATGCATGGCTAATTCTTTTATTTTTGATACCCTAACTGCCCAACAAGAATAATAATCAAAATAAGCTACAAAAAAAGTCACCGATCCAAATAAACAACTTTATAAAAAAAAAATAGAAGAGAAAACCCATACTAAACCACAACAAAGAAATCAATTTTTCTGCAAAGCTTTAGTAATAGCTAGTCTAGTCCCAATGTTCTTGGGTCCACTGAAAGCTTTAGGATGGCGTCCCCTTCTTCAGCTATGCTTAGTAACCGAAGCCCAAATTTTTTCATTGTCATACACAGCAACAAACTCGTCATGAGGCACCAAAGCTAGATTATCACCATAGACAAAATTTCAATGTCACCAACATATAGCACCAAAGCAGTTTCAATTTTCTAATTTGCATTGGAAACTGAACCCACTTTCTCATCAATAGCCTTAGCAATATCCACAGTAACAACCTCAGTCAAAGCAAAAGAATCCTCAACAGCGGCTTCCACCATAACATCCTCTAACATCCTCTTGACGAGCAGAAGTAGTTGTCAAAACTAAATCAATTTTCCCAAAACCAATCATGATGTTTTGGAATATAAACAGGCTTAGAAGACTATTTATCAGTGGAAGACTTTGAAGCAAAAAATTTAGACTTTTTTTTTTTCCAACAAACGATATTTAGAAAAAATATGCCCAATACAATGGAAAGCTGAACAAAAAGCAGGCATATTAACATATATAAAGAAATGAAAACACAAGAACCTTCCCCTGTCTAACAAAATGTTTTTCAGGAGATGAGTCGCCAAGTCCAAGTCAATCAACACACAAGCGTTGTGAATTCACCTAAAATAGTTATTGTCTATTTTCAGGGGAACACCAATCACTCGAGACAAGTCAAATAAAATGTGTGCATGCCTGAAAGATTAAGTATAAGAATATACTGGAAGCAATTAAATTATTTTTGTATTGATGACAGCAATTTATATACGGTACAACTAAGAGATATACATGTAATTTAGAGATAGAGAATAACAGTTATGTTATCCTTGTTGATAACAACTGTTATGATGAAATCAATCTCTGTGAGAAGTTTATCACATCACATATGTAATCATTATCTAACATCCCCCTCAAACTAATTGGTGAGGAATACAAATTCAGTTTGTCCTATAAATGTAGAAACCTTGAGGTGGAGAAGGTTTTTGTCAGATGTTGGCTATCTGATGGGAGCTTGGGATATGTCGAATTTCAAGTTTTTATATGACCACTCTATCCAGTACAAAGTATACGTCAACCTCGATATGTTTTGTACGTGCATGAAACACGGGATTAGAAGCTAGGCAGCTGGCACTCATGTTGTCACACCACAACACTGGTAAGGTTTTTAACCGTATACCTAATTCTTGAAGAAGAGCTTCTATCCACACCATTTCTGCAGCACCATTTGCTAAGGCACGATATTCCGATTCGGTGCTGGATCGAGCTACCACGACTTGTTTTTATGAAGACCAAGACACTAAATTAACACCATAGAAAACACAATAACCACCAGTAGACTTGCGGTCATCTATGTTAGATGCCCAGTCTGCATCCGTAAACCCTGCTAACGAATTGTGTGTGGACTTTTTGAAGGATAAGCCAACATGCATTGTTCCTTTAAGGTAACGTAGCACCCTCTTACACGTAGACCAGTGCACATCAATTGGGGCATGCATAAACTGACTCAATTTGTTGACTATGAAGCTCAATTCTTGCCAGGTGAGAAGTAGATATTGAAGAGCCCCAATTGTACTTCTATAGAGGAGAGGGTTGTTGAAGGTAGTACATGTGAACTTATTGAGCTGGTGTGTAGTGCTAGCAGGAGAGGGACTGGTCTTACAATTGAGCATGTCAGTTTTTGAAAGTAAGTCTCGGATGTATTTTGTTTGTGTGAGCCAAACACTGTCTGAGCACCAAGAAGCTTCTATTCCCAAGAAAAATGAGATAGGGCCGAGATCTTTGAGTGAAAACTGGTGGTTTAGTCGGCTTATAAAATTATGATTAGAGCCAGTGACTATGATATCATCTACGTATACTAAAACCCATATCGTATCTTTGTTAACGTTGAGAACAAACAGAGAGGAGTCCATGGTGGATCTCTTAAAACCCCAATGACACAATGTGAGTTTTAATTTATCATACCAAGCTCGTGGTACCTGTTTGAGGCCATAAAGTGACTTGCGCAGTCTACATACATGAGTCTGCAATTTAGGATTGACAAAACCTTCAGATTGATTCATGAACACCTCCTTAGACAACTCTCCATTAAGGAAAGCATTATTTATATCCACTTGACGAATTTGCTAGTTGTGTGTTAAAGCAATGGAGAGAACCAATCTAATTGTGGCTGATTTGATGACAGGACTGAACGTCTCTTTGAAATCAATCCCGGGTGTTTGATGAAGCCCTTTAGCAACAAGGCGAGCTTTGTATCTATTTGTGGAGCCATTTGATTTTTTTTTTTAATTTTAAACACCAATTGATTCCAATGATATTCATGTTTGGAGATAAAGGAACCAAAGTCCACATGTTGTTTCTTGAGAGAGCTAGCATTTCATCCTCCATAGCATTTATCCATTTTTGGTGAGTGAAGGCTTCAACAACAGTTGTTGGTTCGGTGCAGTCAAGAAGTGCTTCAAGTTTAGAAGTAAATAGTTTCTTCTTAGATACCCCTGCCTGTAACCGTTTAACCATACTGTGTGTGGACTTTGATTGTTGGATAGGAAGTTCCACATGTAGATCAATGGCATGAGGAGATGAAGGAAAAGACACGGTAGTGGAGGGACTACTAGACTGTGTGATACATGTCATAGACCTCTTGCGTAGTACATTTGGAGTGTAACTCTCAATAGTATAGTTGGTAGGAGAGAGTGAGGTATTCACGTGGGACTTTGTAACACTGGCTGACTAACTTGGAGAAGTAGACTTAGATAAGGAGTTATTGATGAAGTGTCCATGTGGTGATGGCAAGGAGTGCTGCGAGTAGCTGCTACTGTGGGACCCTTTGAGATGTGAATGAACAGTATCTGCAAGAGAGTTAGTGATAGTGGAAGATAAAGCATTTACTAGGGAGACACTACAGACATTATATTTTGACGTTTGGGTCCCAGTATTTGTTATCTGATAAGGAAAACATACTTCATTGAACACCACATTTGGTGTAACATATATTTTGCCAGTTTTTAAGCTCTTACATTTATATCCTTTGTGTACAGAACTGTATCCTAGAAAAACATAAGGTTCAGAATGATATGAGAATTTTCTTTTTTGATAGGGTCGAATAAAAGGAAAGCATAGGCAGCCAAAGCATTTTAATAGGGAAAAATCATAATTTTTGTTAAAAAGCTTTTGAACAGGTGACTTATTGTCAAGAACTTTAGTGGGAAGTCTGTTGATAAAAAAAGTAGCAGTTGAACAGGCATCCCACCAATGTGACATTGGCACATTGATGTGAGCAAGTAAGGATAAAGTTGTTTCTGTAATATGCCTATGTTTTCTCTTGACCTTACCATTATGGTTATGAGTGTGGTGTGTGGGCAGGGATGCTGAAAAAGAATTCCAAAGTTGGCCAAAATTGGTTCAAGGACCCTATACTAACCTCCCCAATCCGTTTGTATTTTTTTAATTTTTTTAAATAAATTTTCAACCATTAATTTGAATTGAAGAAAAACATTTTTTACTTTCGATTTTAATTTTAAAGGGTAAATGCAAGAGAAACGTGAAAAATCATCTTCAAAAAGTACATAGTATCTATAACCTTCATTTGAGATAACAGGTCCAGGACCCCAGACATTAGAAAATATTAGTTGTAAGGGTTGTGTTGTTTTTGTTGAAGACAAAGGTGCAAATAAACAGTGTAGTTTTCCAAGAGGACATGATGAACAAATTTTTTTATTTTTATTGAAATGAACATGTTTACAGCTTCTAGCAATAAACTTCATAACAGGAAGTGAAGGATGTCCAAGTCTTAGATGCCATAAATTATTTGCAGATAAATGAGAATGAAAACAAGAAATTGAAGGGGTCCTAAAACTGTTATTGAAATGAGAACTATGATCTGATTGATGAAGAATAGGTAGGGTGATGTGATATAATCCATCTCTAAGGGTTCCGCATAGTAGAAGTTTCCTTGTAGCTTGATCCTTGACAAACACAAAATTGGAATTAAACTCAACAATAACATTGTTATCTATAGTCAACTTAGCAATACTCAGTAATTTTTTTTTTAATATTAGGAACATGTAATATGTCTTGTAATTGAATATTTTTCTGAGATGTATGAATAATAGAAGAGCCAGTATTTGAGATTGCCAAACCTTGTCCATTACCTACAAGTAATTTGTCAAAACCACCATACTCCATTTTCTACTGCATGTTGGAAGGATCGGCTGTGACGTAGTTGGTGGCTCCGCTATCAAGAAGCCACTCTGGGTTGGCTGGGACCTCAGATGAGGTATAATAGGCAGTAGCATCCTTGTTGTCTTGAGAGAAGCTGTAGTAGGCAGAGGAATTATTCTGAGATGGTGGAGTGAAGTCCCGCTCAAACCGATGATAGCACTCCATGACTGTATGTCCTGGCCGAGTGCAAAGTTGATAGTAGGGCCGGTTATTATTAAAGGATCGTTGACCTCTTCCTCGGCCTCTTCCACGTTGTGGTCCTCCTCGGTAGTTTTGGAAGTGATTTTGTCCTCTGTTAGACTGAAACTGAAAATCATTAGTATATTCTTGTTTTCGCAGATTTATGGAGGCCATGTGAGCAATCAGGTGTGGAACTGTTGCCATGATACTAAGGACCCTCATTTCTTGATTTAGGAGGAGTGACAACACCTTTTCTATCTCAATTGGTGCTCGATGGGAATTGACATTAGTAATAACAGCATCATATTCTAATGGTAGTCCTCCTAAAAGATTCATAACAAATCATCTTTGCTTACCGGATAGCTAGCCATATTCAATTCATCCGCTATTTCTTTCAGTTTTGTATAATAGGTTGTAACTGAAAGTCCTTCCTTCTTTGTGGACTGAAGTTGAAATTTTAATTGCATCAATCTAGCACGTGATTGAGTGCCAAACAGCCTGCCAAGTGAGTTCCAAAGACCCAAGCATGTTTTAGTATTTGTAATAAGAGTTTGTACCTGAGGGGAAATTGAAGATAAAATCCATCCGAGCAACACTTTATCTAGTCATCGCCAAAGTAGAAATTCCGGGTTCACCTTGACTGTTGTTTTTGTTGAATCAGCTGCATCAATTTCATTGATAAACTCAGGTGGTGTTGTGATTGAGCCAGTGATGAAGCCTTCAAGATTGCTCCCGATGATTGATGGAAGTATCTGTGTCTTCCACATGGTGTAATTGTTTTGTTCCAATTTGAATGGAAAGTTATAATTGGGCAAGGTCACCTGGCTTAGCTGTGGAATCGTGGATGAGCTGCTCATTGGAATCATTGCCATGACGTTTGTCTTGCTGCGCTCTGATACCATGAAAGATTAAGTAAAAGAATATATTGGAAGCAATTAAATTATTCTTGTATTGATGACAGCAATTTATACACGGTACAACTAAGAGATATACATGTAATTTAGAGATAGAGAACAAAAGTTATGTTATCCTTGTTGATAACAACTATCATGATGAAATCAATCTCTGTGAGAAGTTTATCACATCACATATGTAATCATTATCTAACAATGCCAATAAACACAATTCAGATCATAAAACTGAATCCAAGTTTAAGAATTTGAGCTTTGAAAAGCTAGATTAAATCTAGAGCCCAAAGTTGAAAGTACAGAACACTGGGTTTCAATGAAAAAGTTCTCATACCCGAAACTCTTTGTTTCTCTTTTTCATAATGTTAGAAAACCTAGAAGCATCCATGACCCAGCAAAATAAGTTTCTAGTTCAACAATTTCCAAATAGAATTAAGTTTATGCTTCAATAGGTCATGCTTCAAAGGAGCATCACTTTTGTAAAAATAAACCCGAGCAATAAAAGAATGTCTACAAAGACTAAATCATTCCTCATAAACTTGCTCATTAACAACAATAGAAACACAATCACCCTTTTTGGGGACAACCAAAAAGCAAGTAAAATAAAATTGTTATTTGAAACTAGAACATAACTAGATTTATTGCTCACAACAGCTGCAAAAGATCGGCTTGTACCTGGAACAGCAGAAGCATAGACATTATTTTATATCTTCGGAGAGCGCAAGAGAGGAACTTTCGAAGACAAGGAAATTGAATTTGTAAATTTTGGTAAACCCTTAGATCCTGGTCCTAACACCATTAGATTGTGCAGACCAGTCGACACATCATATTGAAACCCATGGTGATCTTCTATAGAGGTCGCTAATACCCTAATGACTAGCGATCCAAACTTTGACATATCAAAAAAGACATGCCATTTTGGAAACCCAGATCACTACAACTTGCCCAACACCAAATCCCGAAAAACATTATCCTCTTAATCCATAGTGTCAATGCAAGAACTATTTGTAGCCGCTACACAAGAACAAGAAACAACCACCTCTAACACCGAAGACTTAATCGTCGCATAAGCCAAAGTTGACACCTTCATCCCCTCAACAATAATATCTCTAGTTGGCGAGAAAGACCCAAGTGTAACCTAAATTTCTTCTTCTTCTTCTTCTTCATCCCAAAACCAATAGACTGCATAAAAAACCATCCTTGTGAAACACTAAATTGAGCAAAAGAAAGATAACACTATGCCCTATTGTAGAATGTCCAAACAAAGCACACACTCCATACACAAAATCAATATAGTAGACTGAAAAACCCAGCAAGCTGGAAAAGAGGACACGAATCAAGCTAAAGTCACCTCCGATCCATGCTTCGTGCAAGCCCTAACAGAGCTCAACATCATGTAAAAATCAATAATCATCATCAACAGCAACAACAACAGCAACAACAACAATAATAATATGTACACACACAAATATACAGTTAGTCACTTATCATGTCAATCTAATACTATTATACTAAGTACTTATTAGACTAACCTTTTAGATTTAATTTTAAAAAATAGACCCAACTTATCACAATTAAATAAACTCAATAAAATGTAATGATTCAACGAAAATATCTTAGTATAATATATAATTCAATAGAATTGACTGCTATTTTTGTAGCACAGAAAATGGAAAGGCTTACTATCTATGTGGTATAGATGTTTACTCAATAAATATTTATCCCAAAAATCGATCATCTTTCCAGAAACGATGTCCTTTTTTCTGAGGCGTTGTTTCCAATATCTCAGTTGTACAATCAATTGGACTCCTTTAGCTGGTAATATAGTTGCTCATAACGCTACAAAATGTGCATATCGAAACTCTTGTACTCTTTTCCTTACTAGCTTTTCAATAAGGGATATTTCTTATGCTTTTGATAATATGTTAGATCAGATGTTGTTGACGCTTTTGTGTCTCTTAGCTAGCCCTTTGTGCTCACCTTTTTTGTGCTTCTATGAATGCAATATTTTAAGCAAAAATAAAAATATTGACTCTTTATAAATCTCAATTAATTAATAATGTGTCAGTCTACTTTTTTCATTTTAAGAAAAAAAGATTTTTTTGATAAGGGTTGCTTAAATATTTTTTAAGTCACATTATTTGATAAACTTTCTGAAAATAGATTGTAGTTCAAATCATTTTTATTTATTTTCTCCTTTTCATTACATTAACTTGATGAAGTTCTTCAAAAGTTTCATTTGGGAGAATTTTTTTAATGGTTATTTATATTTATGATGTGGCAATGTAATTTTAGCAAGCCACTCCATATGGTTTGACAGTGTTTTTTTATGCCACATTAGCTTTACAAAATCCTTAGACAGTTTTATTGGAGAGTATTTTTTTAAAATTGTTATTTATATTTTTGATGTGATAAAAAAATATTTTAGCAGTCCACCATTGGAGATGCTCTTAAGTCCATCTAATAAGAGATTTGTTATATATATATATATATTTATTTATTTATTTATTTACATTTCTACATATATTTTTTTTTTTGATATTGTAGGTGAGGGATTCAAATTCAGATAATTGCCTAAGTAAATAATGGCTTTTAACACTGGGCTATCCCCGCATAAACTACACATGTATTAGAGAATTCATAAAATTTTCATTTACTTTTTGTCCCATGATTTATCACTCCCGTAAGTTACTAGTTCTATCCTCATTTTGTCCATTATAATATTAGTAACATAGTTCGCTAGTTTTGAATTACCACTGATCTTAAAAATTTAAACATATAGAAAGTGGATTATTATGTATTTTATATTCTATATTTAATACTCTCTCTACCATATTGATACTTTTAAATCTTTTCGTGTGCATTTTTCGACCTAGCCTTTTTTAGGTCCATATATATAATTTTTGTTTTTAGATTAAACTGCTGAGTGGTAGGTCTTTTTGACTATGATACCATATTGAATTATCACAAATCTTAAAAATTTAAGTTTATAGAAAGTGAGTTATCATATTTTTTACATTTTTCTAATAGCTAGATCAATACTATGTGTGTATACACACATATATCAAATAGTAATCTCATGCTTCTATATGTGTGTGTGTAATTAGTTAATTATAAATATTAATGACAAGAATATATATAATAATTATATGATGCAGATATCTACAAGTTTTTCATGGATGTCACTAATAGTCTATTATGAGCGACAAATTTGTTGTTGATAATATATTTTAGCCACGAAACCATCGCTGGAAATATATTCTTAAATTATAATTTATGAATATCTACACCATAAAAGGACTATATATATGGTGAGGCTCAAATCATGACGACCTAACTTTTTTAGAATCATGTTTTAAATATTAACCTTTGATTTTTTACATTTCACTCTAGCATTACTATTTTTTCGACCCAAATAATAAAATTAAAAATCATAATTTAAGACATTTGGAAAATAGTGATAAAGTCATCCTGATATGAATAGATATCTTGACATGCATTAGAAAGTTTTAGGCCAAGAAAAATGGAAAACTACCTAGGAAGATGAGCATGTAATCAATTAATGAAATAAATAAATTAAACTAGGCATATATGGGACCTTAAAGGAAATTCATTGGTATCGATACCAAATCTGATGATTTCATCAGTTTAACTTTGTATGCAATGTAGTGTAGTCCATATCTACAGGAAGAATAAAGGAAATTTTATGGGGTTCCGTCACTAAAGTACTAAGCAGTAGAGGACATCCTCTAAAGCCTAAATATATGTCCAAATATATATAATTGAGAATTTTGTAGAACTTGGATCCTGCTTTCTCACATCTATATATGTGCCACAAATCTCAGAGACAATACGTTCTTTAAAAACCGACATAAAAGAGTCAAATTTCTGGAAAGCAAAGCTCGAAGATTAATATATTTGGTTTAGGAGCATCTTTTAAAATTCTTTGCTTATATTAGCTAAGCTTTTAAAAAGAACATTGACATCTCATATGCGAATATTTTGCTTCTCTCTTCTCATCGATCTTATATACATTTTGGATTGTGTATTAACTCTCACTCAACCCAGAAAAAGAAATGTATATTATACTTCAGTAACTTTAAATTCGGGACGATTACACTTTAGATTTAAAGGTTAAAACATTGCAATTTAAATTCTTAATTAATTTTAATTTGTTGCATTTTAATCTTATTGAATTTTTTAACTAATTGAGTTTAAACGGTTCATCCCACCCCACCAATATTAAAATGCATTTCAATCCAATTTGTTATAATTTAGGTCATCCAGCTTTAATTTCTCACAAATTAGGCTAATTAATATTAATTTTTTGCATTTTAATACCATTTAATTAGATTTCGTGTTTGTTTGTTTTAAAAAATAATTAATTTGATTAAAATTCAATATGGCTGAAAGATTCAAAATGCAATTATTCTAATCAGAAGATACTAAATTGCAGTTAATTCCGAAAGAGATAATGTAACTAGGTGCAGTATCTCTAAACAGCTGGGCAAATAGCAATCATTTAAAAAAAAAACGAAAAAAAAAAGAGGACAAATAATGCAGTTTTTCTGTAGCTGGCATTGCTGATCAGTATAATGTTCTATCTACATTTATTAGCCAGTATCTTAGGGTTCTTTTTATATACAATTCTACGAAATTAGGTCATAGTCTATCTAGATGACAAAACAAAAACAAAAAAAGAGAGATTTATAAAAAAGATTTAAAAAGAACTAGATATATTCCTTCAGTTGGACTGAGAAACTAAATACCAAAATGAAAACTAAATTATGATATTCTTTTGCAATCTTAATTGTTAATTAGTATCCAATAGTTAATCAGAACATAGAATTTCCTAAAGTACAAAAGTTGATGATATAGATGCTTTATTGTGAACCATATCACCGTCACCGTCGGATGCAATGGGTCGATTTGTCCCGACTCAAGATGGACACAAGTACTGTTCCTCAGCAACACTTGCACCCAATCCTTATTAATCAATCTGACTTGCTCTAACATAAACTAAATACACAATAGATCTATTAATTGATTGTTTTGGTAACCAATCTCATTATTAGATAATTTTCTTGTTCTATTCACCAAAAAAAAAAAAAAAAAACAGAAGATAATTTTCTTGATCTAAAATAGTTTTTGAAAACCAAACCTGACATAATAATAATAATAATAATAATCCAAAAAAAGATAAAAAAAACTACCGAAAGACATCATAACTAGATTGGTACATTCAAAAGCAATCTCACTAAATCAAATCAAATCAAATAAAAAACAAAGTTAACCAACATAGCAAAACAAAGTTAACCAT
Source organism: Ochetophila trinervis (assembly GCA_003254975.1). Taxonomy (NCBI): domain Eukaryota; kingdom Viridiplantae; phylum Streptophyta; class Magnoliopsida; order Rosales; family Rhamnaceae; genus Ochetophila; species Ochetophila trinervis. Next base: position 6,824 of record QANX01004298.1, on the reverse strand, counting down.
CATAGTAAAGCAAAAACCCAAAGTAATACTGAAATAGGCTAAACAAACAGAACTCAAAGAGCTGAAAACTCCAAAAAACAAAAACAAAAAGTATCAGAAATATAGATCATCCTGAAAATAAAGACAACAAACCCAAAAACAAATCTTAACAAAAGTGAAAAAGTCCGACCGCCCCATAAATCATTAGAATGAGCAGCACCACAAAATCTAGTAACCCATGCCACCACTGATTGGCTGTAGCATGCACACCCTGTTTGGAAAGGATATCATAGTTTCCCTCGAGATAAATATGTGTGATTTTATGAGTAACATTCGAGAAAAGAGAAAGACAATTAGACCATAGAGCATGATACCTCTACGGAACCTCGATAGAGAAATTTTGTAGAAGATGAACAATAGCAGAAGAATCACATTCTATCCAAATAAGAACCCAAACCATATCACTGGCTCTCTCAATAGCAAACATAACAGCTACTAGTTTTGCTTCAAAAGCTGAGACAATCCCAAAATTAAGCATAAAGCAAGCTTTAACCAAGCCCTGAAATGATCAGAAAACCCCACCACCACCTCCAGGACCAAGAGCCCTATTAGCTGTTCTGTCAATATTAACTTTAATCCAATTCTGAGAAGGAATGCACCAAAAAACTTTTACAATTTTGGGTGTCTTGGCCAGCTTCAAATGAACTCCAAGCCTTTTAAGCAACATCAGATCTGAAATAGAATTAGACATATGATCATGAATGAAACCATTAGCGTATGGAATAGAACGACCAATCGCCAAAAAAACTTTGCTTAAAAAAATAACCACATCAAAATGAAAGGCTTGATTGCGAACATACCATAAACATTAAAGCCAGCAACAATACCAGAATGCCAGAGACCAAAAACTTGACTGCTCATTGATACCTTCAAAGTCACCAGATAAAACTCCAAACAAGAATCAGAGACATCCAACTTCTGCTCAAACCAAGTAGAAATAAAATCCCAAACAGCAACCGCAAAAGGATAGGAAATAAATAAATAAGTAAAAGTCTCTTCATGCAAATTGCAACTCAAGCACCTAGATGGAAGACTGAAACCTTGGTGCTTGAAAACCTCATCAACAGGTAAACGCCTACAAAAAAGATGCCAACAAAATAGTGAACGAGAGGGTGAAATGTAGCTACACCATAGATTTTTGGCCCAATCATAAGAAGAATAAGATATAGTCAAATTACTATAAAGAAGCTTACAAGTAATGTCACCTGAGAGAGAGGGCATCCAAACAAGTCTATCATCTGCATATAAATCAATATGAAAGGAAGACATAATATGTGCAAGAGCTAGAAAATCTGTCTTAATGAAATTAGGAACCATAATATCGCCAAAAGAAGAGGAGATATTCAAAATACATATGTCCAGATCCTAAACGTTGTTCTCTAAATTAAGAAACTCAACCAGAGGGCGTCCTATCTAGTTATTAGTCCAAAACTTGACGGAGAATCCATCAACACTTATCCTGTAAACGATCAAAAAGATTTCAGATAGGAGACCAAATAGAAGAGGATGCATAGTAAAGTTTATTATGTTTACCTCTGTAATGGTTTGGTAAGAATTTGAAAATAGGAGTATTGCTTGTCAAAAATTTCCAAGCCAGCTTACCAAGTAGAGCATCATTAAAAACAGACAAATTCTTAAGCCCCAAACCACCCGAAACCCGAGAAGTCCAACATGAAGACCATAATACCTTAAATGATTTCTTCAAAAGAGTAAAACCAGTCTAAAAATAATTTCTAATAGATCAACTAAGCTCCTTGAGAAGACCCTTAGGCCAGCGGTAAACAAAAAAAGTGTGAACAAAAGTCGAAGTAATTACCGAGTTAATGAGACAGAGTCTCCGAGCATACGAAGGCAACTTTCCCTTCCAAGATTCAAAATGGGAAAGAATACAATCCGCTAAAGACTGAAAGAGGGGCATGGTAGGAGCACCTTTGAAAAGTGGAACATCAAGATAAGAAAAAGGAAGAGTAACTCTTCTCATACCTGAGATCCTCATTAAAGAAGATTGACGAGCAGCACTAACACCGGAACCAAAAAATATAAGCGTTTATCCCAGTTAATATCCTGACTAGAAAGCAAACTGTAAATGCGCAGACCTAAAATGATTCTTTGAAGATTAGTAGCAGTACCCCTCGCAAAGATAATACTATTATCAGCATATAGAAAATGCGAATGAACCATATACTGTCGAGTAGAGAACATAGGAACAAAAGTGCCCTCATCCAACATGTGTAAAATGTAACGACTTAAAAAGTCACTCGCAATGCAAAAAACCATAGGAGAGAGAGGATCACCTTGCTAAATCCCTCTGGAGCAGGGAAAATAACCCACGAGAGACCTATTCAAGAGGATTGAAATTTTAGCTAAATTGAAAATAGCTTTCAACCAAAGAATCCAAGCATCCGAAAAGCCAAAAGCTGTAAAAACAGCAAAAATAAAATTCCAGTCCATGGTATCAAAAGCTTTTTGAATATCTATTTTCATTGCCAGATTTCCTCCAAAGCAGCGACAATCCAAAAAATTAGCACAATCAGAGGCAGCTGTTATACATTCTTCAATATGTTTTTCCCGAATAAACCTGAATTGATTCCAAGAGAAAATCCTGCTTGCCACCCCGGCTAAACGATCTGCCAAAATATTTGTGATAATTTTGAAAAGAAAATTACCAAGAACAATAGTATGAAATTTTTCAATAACAACAGCATTTGGTTCCTTAGGAAGAAGCACCATGAAATTAGAATTCAAGCCAGGCTAAATAAACCCAGATTGGAAAAATGTTTAACTGCATAAACCACATCAAACTCAATAATATCCCAAGCTGGACAGTAAAAATGACCTGAAAACCCATCAGAACTAGGAGAGCTATTTGGGTCAAGACTAAATACAGCTAATTTAACCTCCTAAGTAGACGAAATAGCCAAAAGCAAATCACTATCCTCATTAGTTACCAGTCGAGGAATAACCTGATTAACTATAGACTAATCCTGACCAGACTCCTTACTAGAAAATAAAGATTAATAAAAACTAACCACATGTTCAACAATTCTAGAAGATTGATCACAAAAAAATCCATCAATCATAAAAAAATAAAAAGGTTTGTTAACCTTACGAGAAAAAAGCATGGAATGAAAGAAAGTAGTATTCCGGTCACCACATTGAAGCCATTTGAGGCGGCACATATCCCTCAACCGAGTCTCCTCTCTCTGCAGCTCTTGATCAAGGAAAACATGAGCATCTAACTCTTTAGTAAAAAGAGCCTCGGAAAAAACCATTGACCGAAAGCTTCTCCTGAACGCTAGATAGATGAGACTGAGCATCCAAAATTCTTTTATGCAACACACCAAACCACCGTAAATTCCAAGCTTTCAAACTGAATTTAACTGCTTTAAACTTCAAAATAACACGAGCCATAGGATTGCCAAACACAGAAACACACAAAGCCTTATCAATCATATGAAAAAAAATCCTTATGATCCGTCCATATAGCTTGAAACCAGAAAGGAAGAGGAGGTAGAAAAATCTCTAACAAATTTTAGAAGAATAGAATTGTGAACTGACTAATGTCTAATGAGAGGAGAACAAGTAATTTTCCTCTAAAAATCCAAACAACTAGGCAAACAGAAAGCACGATCCAACTGGCATTCCACAAAACTGCGAAGACCTCTGCGAGCCCAAGTATAGAAAGACCTCAAAGTATCCATCGAAACCAGACCCATAACTTTAATAGCCTCTTTGAACTCACGACAAGAGATAGAAGACAGAGCAAGACCAGTCTTCTCATGAGCACCTAGAACGACATTAAAATCTCCTAAAAAAATCCAACTGTCCAACAGAAGATCCATGAATATTAGCCAAGCTTTTCCAAAGAAAACGCCGTGTTTTATGAAAAACACTTGCATATACAAAAGTCAGAAGATGAGACCGGCCAAGAAAATTACAAGAAAATCATGATTTGCTGCAAATCAAAATTGAAAATTGAAACAAGTTACTTAAAATGAGTAGAAACCAAGATCCATAATGTAGGAATACCATTCACCACTTCATTAGCAAACAGAAACTTGTAACCCAAGGAATCCAAAAAAGAAATCGGAAAAGACTCCATACACACCAAAGGTTCTGCAAGACTAATGAAAGCAGGATGATAAGTAAAACAATGCTCTCTAAGATCCCGTTGGGAAGCCTAGTTACAGAAACCTCTGCAATTCCAAAACAAGACATTCATTGAATCAAATGAGAAGCAACCAAGGTGATGGGCTTATCTTTCACATCCGGTGGTTTCCGAATACCAATGTTTTTGGCCAAACGACCACGCCGCCACGACTTTCTTCCTCTACTAGAAAAAAACCAAATCCTCCATAGGAACAATGGCAAGAACTTTTGAATGAACCGGGTCATGTCCAACTACGTCATGCACCACCCCAACATCAGTATCCACCATTTCAAAAGGAACCAAAGCTATGGCATTATAAGGAACTAAATCCTCAACACCGTCCTCGCCATTCTCCACTATCTCAGCCCAAGATGTTTTATGCTCAACCAAATGACTAGAACGGGAAGGACCAGCTTTCGAGACATGATTGACTAAGTTGTCAAAAGAAACATACTCATCATAAACGTGCTCATTAGAAGACAGCAAGTCAAATCGATTCTTTAAAACAGCAGGATTATCAGTGGACTCACCACATACATGATCTCTTTTAATAATCTGATCGTCGACAATAGGAGAAGGAATAATATCCTTTTGCCGAAAGACTTGTTTAACTGAAGGCTCCATTATTTTATTAAGAACCTCTTTTTTCTTGCCTCAATCCAGGGAACGACAGTCAACAACAGCATGACCAATACCATTACAAATTGAGTAAAACACAGGATGATTTTCATAAACCACAGAAACATAAGACCACATATTAAAATGTTCGAAAGCTAAAGTGTTCGGTAAAACATAAGAGATTAACTTTAATGAGCAGTCTAGCAAAATAACCAAAACTACCTATCAAAGTAGAGTTGTCAATGCGCAAAGGAACATCCACACCACGAGCAAGATCATAGAGAATTTGGGGATGCCAGTAATCCCAAGGCAGATCATAAAAATAGACCCAAACTTGAGTATTAGTAGTTTTATGTTGAGCATGATTAAAATCTGGATCCCATTTCCATAACCAAAGAATTCATGGCTTCAAATTAATCAAACCATGAGCTCAAATCAAATTTTTATCCATCTCAGAAGATAGAATGACATGTTAATGACCATGTCCTATCTAAATCAAACGTAGATCAGAAAGCTGCCAAATGGTTTTAAGCTTGGAGGTAAGCTCAGGTAACAACCATGGTTTGTCTCCCTTGGCCAAAAAAAACCCAAGCAATTAGCGAAAACTTACATTTTGCCAGTCGTTCGGCGAAAGTTGCTTTATTAATCTTAATCAAGAATATCACCATGCTTCTTAGAGGAGTTGACTGTACAATTCGTCGATGGTGATAAAATTCTAGTAACATTCGATACTCCAGAAACAACCGCAGCAAAAGAAAGTTTAGGAATAGAAGGCCCAACCGCAGCTATCCCATCACTCAATGAATCATGTGGTACACATGAACCCTTCAAGATCGGATCAGTAATTATCTTCGAACCTGAAGCAGTGGCAATAAGAGCTGCCTCAACATGTTCCACAGGTGCAACAACCAAACCAGAAGGCAGAGAAGAGTTTCCGGCGAAAAAGCCACCAACAACTAGGACAGAAGCTGGCGAACCGAATCTGACAACATAGGAGAAGCCGTTGCCATTGAACGTGCTGCAGCTCCAAGAAAACCAGGCAACCCGTGAGAGAACTCGTATCAGCCTATCACCACTGTGAACAACGAAGTCAAGAACAAATTTGGTTACCACCGTGATCGACGGCGATGAAACCAAACTAGGAAAATATGAAGCCGATTAAACTTCAATGCCAATGAAACTGAAGCCGACTGCACCTAGAAAGATCTGGACCAATCGGAAACCAAACCGAGAGAAGAAAACAATCGAGAGAAAAATAAAACCGAGAGAAGAACTGTCACTGCCTATCACTGTTGCTGCCTTCGACCGTGAACAATGAAGTCAAGAACGAGTTTGGTTACCACCGTGATCGACGGGATGAAAACAAACCAGAAAAAATTGAAGCCTATGAAACTTCAACCCCTATGAAACTAAAGCCGACTGCACCCAGAAAAATCTAGACCCTGCGACCACCGTGAACAATGATGGACGATGTCAGAACTAACCGTGAACAATGAAAGAGAACAATGCTGGAGATTCAGACAGCAAGCCCTAGCCGGTAGCTCCGAAAACTTCAAACCCCATGATATAATCAAGTATCAATTATAATAAAATAATAATAATAAATAAATAAATAAAATAAAAATAATAATAATAATAATAATAATAAATAAATAACTAAATAAATAAATACTCTTCAGGAATCAAAGTGCTAAAATGAAAAACGAATGAATTAGTAGTCTTAGGTGCCGTTTGGTAAGGAGTTGGTTTTTAATTTTAATTGTTTATAACTTTCTATTTATCTAATTATTTATAATTTGCTTATGGGAAGTGTTAGTTAATAGTAGTTAGAATTTGTTAGAGCATTTTGAATGGAACGTGAATTGTTAAAATTAATATGTCATATAAACAAATATAAATATTATTTTGAAAAAATCAACTCCAGTGGTAATGTTTAAAATAAATGTCAAACTGACGTAGCTTAGACATTGTCAAAAAAAATGTCTACGTCTAGAAGTTCTGTCAGACATTATCAAGC
>QANX01004296.1:0-46040 GCA_003254975.1 Ochetophila trinervis | reverse complement strand
TTTTTGATAGATTTAGTATTTATTTTTATTTTTTGATATTTTTAGTCTTTTAACTATGTTCAATATACACTGTTTGGTCTTATTATATTTTTCATTCATATNATCCATATTTTATTAATATTCCACAATTTGCAGAGGACAATTATCGTCATTTTAAAAATATTTCACCATTATAGCCCTTCTAACACACTTAAATAAAAAAAAAAAACGCAGAGCAAAAGTTAAAACTTCTTAATTTGGAGGATTTGGAGTTGCAGAAGAGATGCGAAAAAAAAAAGTATAATTTGAGATTAAAGATCAATTCGCACCAGATTATATATCAGTTCAGTACCAATCCAGTACCTCATTGATCAATTCACACTAGATTTGAAGTTAAAAAATGCAGATCATTGCAGTAATGAACTTGGTATTAAAAGGATTGGGTAAGAATTTTTTCTAGCACTACCAACAATAGATTAAAAGAATTAGGTATTAAGAGGATTCACACTAGATTTGAAGTTAAAAAACGCAGATCTTTAATCTAGTGCGAATTAATTTTTAATCTCAAATCATACTTTTTTTTTCACATCATTCTGCAACTCTAAATCCTTCAAATTAAGAAGTCTTTAACTTTTGCTCAGTATTTTTTTTTTCTATCTGAATGTGTTAGAAAGACTATAATGGTGGAATATTTTTTAAATGACGACAATTGTCCTCTGTTTATTGTGGAATATTAACAGAATGTGGATAGAAAATATAATATGACCAAACAGTGCATATTTAATATAGTTAAGAGATTAATAATGTCAAAAAATAAAGATAAATGTTAAATCTGTGGTATAAGATAATGCAAAAAATCCAAAAAAGAAAACAAAAAGAAAACGGGGGGCTGGGACTCAGGCCTGACCCAATCCCGGTTAGCCCAACTCCACTCCGGCTTGTTCGACTTTCAGACTCCAAGTTCAATTCGCTGGCAGCCTCATTCTCTCTTTCTCTTCTTTTCTCTTAGCAAGTTCAATTCTTAAATCAACTTTCTTTCTTTTCTCTCTCTCTTTCTCTCTTCTTTTTCTTTTTCTCTTTGAAGTAAACTTAATCTTTATTTTCTTCTTTTTTATTTTTTTCGTTCCCAAACTTATTCATTTCAATGAGATAATTTTGTGAAATTTTAATAAAAAATTTAATTGGATTTCTTTGATCGACATTTAAAAGCAGGTGCTAATTTTTATTTTTGAAAGAATTTTTTTTAAAAAGAGATTATGAAGAAAGATGGGTTTTAAATTTACCAGTAAATGCACAGTAACTGGACAAAAATATAAATTTTGAAATGAAGGATAAAATATTTTTTGTTTATATTTCATACCACCGTGGACATTCGTACAAAAAAAAATAAAAAATAAAAAAAAACCCTACTTTTTCCGATATTGTTGATGGGCTAAACAGCTTCAATTGTGATCCAATATCCCTTTACCTTAAGAAGCCTAGTCCAGCAATTAAATTCAATGGTTTTGGTGGCCCGTGAAATTCGTTGGGTTGACGAAAAAGATAAGAAGCTTGGAGGTGTCAATGTCAACTTTCTTTTTCTTGTTTTTTCACATATATTATGGAGAGGAAATGAACGCCACAATCAGAAGGAAGTGACCCACTAAAACAAAGAAAAGCAAAATGAAGAATGGAAGTTTAACTCTTAAGCAAAAAGCATGCGATTCCCATAACCTTTACATATATTCTCCTCTTCTTTACAGGCAAGAAAGTCCCATTAATGCCGTCTCAAAAGCCTTGCTTTGGTTTACAAATCACTTTCGAAATCATTATGTTGAAAATAGTCGCAACAATGGAGCTTTCACTGCCTCCAGAACAAATTTCCACCACTAAAACCACAAACCTTTTTTAATCATATATATATATATATATTTTCAATCCCTCTGATCTTACTTTTTGGGGTAATCAATTTATAGTGCTCTTTTCTTTTTATAATTGAAAAAATGCAGGCTGAAAGAGAGGGAAAAAAAAAAAAAAACCCAAAGTGCAGAATTGCAGAATTTATGGAACAAATGGAGCCCATATAGTTCGTATAGATAAAATATAAAAAAAAATGGAAAGAAAAGAAAAACAACTTGTTTGAGTTGACAAGGGGATAGTTCTTAGGATAAATGATTCTTTACTTGTAGCTCTTTTATGTATCAAAGAAAATTGAACCCCATAAGTTAATTTGTTGGGGATTTTTATCGATTCTCATTCTCTGCTACATTCGGTGAGGAAATTAAAATTGAGAGAGACGGTCAAAGAAACTAGTAGATGAAGTGGGGTGGGCACGTGGTTGGCACGTGGTAGAGGAGCAAATGGGGTCGGGTTGGGTGTTTGGGAGAAAGAGACGGTAGAGGCGTCCATCGCTCTGTCAAGCTCCATCTGAGAGCATCAGCACAGAAATAGAAAGAGAAGGAACAGCTCTCTTTCTATCGCCCCATTCTATTTCTAACAGCACAAACAGCAGACTCACGTACTTCTCTTTCTAGGACTTCTTTTGAGGGTCCCACATCTTTAGGCAACACAACAACTCACGAATCCAACTCCGTCAAACCTTGACTCCCCTTCTCTCTTTATAAAAATGACCATATATACAATCGCGTGTTTGCCAACCACTGTATCCTCTCCCTTTCCTTTTGTTGTCCGTTTCAATTTTTAAATAATCTTTTACAGGCTAAGGGTTTAGCTAGTTAACCAGCATAGCGGGAGTGTAATATATAATAATATTATTAAAATATATATATATATATGTATAAATTAAGAAAGCTCGCCGTACAATGAGTTTCAGGACCACGTGATCTCATATCACACGCTGAGTGCTTCTGCCTTCTGCTACGGCGTACGGGCATGATTCGCTGATACACCGTAGTTTGTGCACGCAAATTTTGGTATCTGTTCGATCATGTACGTCCGAATTCAGCATTCTACCTCCTCTTTGAATATATGCTTCGAATTCACTATCTTATTGTAATTGTATGCAAAAACTCAATTAATAAACAAACTGCGAATTAATTCACGGCTTTCTCATTTTTATATTTTTAGTATTTTATATTATTTATATATGCATTATCAATAATTCAACATGACAAAAACAAAAAAAAACTGTCATTATTTTTTCTCAAGAATTCTATACCGCTTTTATATATATAAATATATTAAGTGATAATTATCTGCAATTGTCTAAACATGCATGAAATTGTTTAATATTACATATTGTTCATTATATTTTAAGAAATTGGGGAATTCATCAACAAACAAAATATCCAAAAAAAATAAAAGAATTTAAAGGAAAAGAATACTAGCTCCAACGGGTTAAATTATAGACATTTCCACCAATAATGTATCGTCTAGCTTTACAAAAGGTGTTCACTGAATTATATTATTTGACCATATATATGATATATGAATAGACACGATTTTGTTTCTGAAACTGTGGATGACACAGACAAAATTAAGAATTGAATTTAAGTAGTTATCTATTTAATATTCAATATGTGATGCTTTTATTTTAGTTTTGTTGTCTCCTCGTTATTAAATCTAATTATATTCCGCATGTGATATATCTTTCTAAATAATCGAAAACACTTGTAGATAATAATTTCTTTAATCTAAAATGAAATTTTGAAAGAAAAAAAATGTGGATTACAAAAAGTAGAAATTAAAAAAAAAAGGCTACGAAAGGAATATTTAGAGCCGGGACATGAAGAAATGGTTGGACTGGTACTGGTTCAATCTTCATGAATCATGAGGGCATGCAACATGGTTGAACCAACGTACCAGAACACACACGAGGACTAATCCTAAATCCTAATGGCTACTTAAATTCCACAGCTCACGTGAATTCCCACATCTTGTCATCGCGTCAGAGACACCAACCCTGCTGCCCACCCAAACTCCTTAAATGGTAAGCCCGTATCTGTATCCATATCCATACCCACCCACTCTGCTCCTTTTACAAAACCAACACCCAAAACACACGGAACGAAGAATTAAGAAAATAATAACTAATTACCAAAAAAACACAAAATGGTTAGAAAAGACAAAAATATACACGTGGCACATCCGCTGAGGTCCCCACTTAATCGAACGTGGTTGGAAACTCGAAAACACGAACCCTTTACCCTCGCCTGCCTGAACGGGGAAAAGCTGGCTGGTTTTGGTTTGATTACCCATAATATTTTTCTTTTCTAATTAAAAAAATTAAATAAAAAAGAAAAAGTGCGTATTGAATAGAAGAGGCTATAAAAGGCAAATATCTGTCCGAAGAGAGGGTTCAGTTGTCTGAAGCTGAAGCAATCGTTTCCCCAGACACACGGCCCTCTCTGCTCTCTCACTTCACTCTGAAAAAACTGTGTAGTCTATCAAACTAATACAATTTTCAATTATATTTTCCTTTCTGGCTTTCTCTTTCTTACAAGTTCCAACATTTTCATTTCCATTTATTTTTCATTCCCAATTTCTTCCTCTCCTCCATCTCAGCTAGCTTTCCCGGAAAATCAGCAACCCATACCTCATCTCCATAAATACTTAACCTCTCCAATGCGTTAAAACTCTCACAGTTTTAGCAATTGTTTTTGTTCCCTCTCTCTCTCAATGGATGCATTCGATTTCGACAGCGTCGAAGCTGAGAAATCCAGCGCTATGCGAAAGTATAATCGCCTCCGAAGTCTCGCAAAACTGTTTCGTTTCGCCGAACTCTTCGTTGCTCTGCTAACGCTCTCATGGACCTTCACTCGGCTCCCATTTGCCGTCAAGATCTCCGGCGAGTACTGCCGGAAGCTCTTCGCCGTCATCGTTAGCCCTCTCTTCGTTTTCATCCTCTGCAACGGAATCATCGTCTCTCTCATTGCCAAATCAGGAAGATTCTCAGGCCAAAACCAGAGCGCTAACAACGTCGAGGCCGAACTATACGATGATATCATCAAAAACAGCAGCAGCGAACGAACGAGGTCAGAATCGGAAAGTGAGACTGAATCGAGTGCGGTGGAGAATATTGTGTACGACGACAAACAGGTAATCTGCGAGGTGAATACCACGGCCACCACTCGAAATGAGGTTAACACTGCCACGGATCACTCAGATCCGGATTCCGATCATCCGAAAGCTTACAGGAGGACACAGTCTGAGAAGTTCAATCGAGAGTGTTCTGTGAAGAATCATGGAGAGCTCCGGCGATCGGAGACGGAGAAGTTCCGGGATATTATGAAATCCTGCGAGGATTATCCGCCGGAAAAACTTACCCCGCAGGACAAATTGAGCGACGAGGAGTTCAATCTCACCGTGGAGGCCTTCATCGCACAGCAGTTGAGGTTTCGTCGGGAGGAGTGCCTTTCTATCGTGCTTCCAAATCAGAACTGAAACTGCACCGTGCTAATTTTTTCTTTATTATATATTTTTTTTCTTTTTTAGAAAAAATAAAATAAAAAATACGAATGCTGTCAAAAGAAAATTATATTAGGTTCTTTTTTTTCTTTTCTTTTTTTCCCTTTTGCAAGGCTCAAACTATGTACTGCCGTGTACAGAGTTAATTTGTCACTAAAAATGGGATAAAAGCAGTAGTTGCTTCATGCTTGCTAGTTCCTCTTCTAATCGATGTGAAACAAAAAATGCTGAATTAGAGTTTGTCTTTTTCTTTTTGTTGGAAAATTAGAGTATAATTTCATCATTTATTTGCTTTCTGTGTGTATTCATCGGACCGTTCGTTTGAGATCAATCTCACGGTTTATCTGATTTTGAGAATAGGAATATTATTGTGCCCGCTTAGATCAGCGCAGCTACTGTTTAAGGATTTGGATCAGATTTTTCTTGGAAGATTAAAAGCATGTTTGATTATATACTAATAAAAATAAATAATTTTCATTTTAAAAAGATAAATATATTTTACTTCAATAATCAAAATATATAATTTTGGACTCGTAATCAAATAAGGGAAAGATTAAGTGCCGGCGTTGTTTCACACTTCAGAAGAAAATTAGTGCAAAAGAATTGAATTCGAAGTTCCATTGCAGTGAGGATGTGCGTGAATATTCCCTGCAGCCAGTGGTTTCATTCATGGACTGGAAATTTAAAAAAAAAAATCACAAAATCACAAAATTACAAAGTTCTTTTGCCATTAAACCGGTATAAATGCCAATTTCCATTGTCGTTTTCTTTTCCTATTATAAGATTTGCTATATTATTTAATATATTCATTTGGACTTTTCGATTACAACAATTCTGGTTTTACAGAAATCCTGAACAAAACCAAAAAAAAAATACAAAATAATAATAATAAAGACGCTGCTAAGGAAATTAATATAGTGGTTCAAAATCATACGTTTGAGAATTACAATCCTCTTTGTATTCATATCAGGTGGGTTTCCAATCAATCATTATCTAATTACAAACTTGATTCTTGTCAAGAAAGAGCAATTGCTATAAAAAGTCCGCATACTTTCTTCTAGGAATGATGCATAATTATTTAGTCAGTCACATCGACACCAAGCTTTAATTTGTAGTGGAAAATTAGCACCAATCATCCAAACATTATAAGGCAAATTTCAAAGCAAATTGGACTTTAGTTTAACCATCTCTCGAATAAAAAGTCACTTCACCATTACAATTGAGAGAATAGATATTCTTCAATTTGCATTCCTACCCATATTTTCCTTTTCCGAATGTGTAAAATGTAAATGTTATTTTGTTTTATTTTTGGCTCTCTTGTTAAGGTTAGTAATAAGAAGGTCCACAAGGAACAGGAAGGGCAACATTTGGGATGGTTAAAGTTGTTATTGGATTCTAAAAGGAGGTTTTTACCAATCTTATAACATTACTTTTGCTTTCCATTAACATTATCTTGGAGACATGTCAAACACCTTATCTTTCTTTTCCTTGATTTCCTTTCTCTGTGTCTCTGTTTAATTATATATAAGCAGAGGGGAAAATAGGCAGTAGTGGGTGCCAACCACATAGTGTCTTTTCGCAAAGGAATGTATATTCTATATAATAGACTTTCTCATAGGGGTTTTGATTATAAGTTGTACTGACACAAGCTACTTGGGCTCTTATCCTCAAAGAAATTTTCCATAATTCATAAAAAGAGTTTTTGTTATATAAGAAACCCTCAATTATTTTGGCTAAAAGTTTTTTTTTTTTTTTTGGTAATATATTTTCTATCTGTTCTGTTTACATTTTTCAGAAATTGGGAAAAATATAAAATAACAGAAGTTTCTAATTAATCATCAAACTAACTGGGATTGGAAAAGCAAAGGTATAACTATTAATGGGGGAGATTGAATATAATAAAATCATCATACACCCCATTGACCAAATGGTTTATGTTATTTTTTAAAACATGAACTAGAATTATTGACAAAAGCTAGCTAGGGAAAGAAAACCTTGAAAAAAATGCTATGGGGATACTCTACAAATGAGACTCCTCCTTTGAATTTTAGCATTTTCCTTGTTCTTTATGGTTCTCCAAGGATTTCAAGGGCCTGGCTAAAATTTACATTTTATAATTTTTCTTGTTGCTTCCAATTAAACTTATATAGAACTTTGTTAATTATTAATGATTATTAGAATAATTCCATTATTCTCACGGAGAAAATTCTTAAGCATGCTGAGTCATAGACAGGTAAACTCATGTATTAACTATTATTTTGTATATTTAATTTCATATATCTTATGTTTATAAGAGATGCCTATGTCCCACTTTTAAAAGTAAATAAACTCCATATATTCTACAAATTCATTCCTTTCCATTAAACTGTGACTTAAAAGTTAATTCTTCTTGTATTAAATTTATTAATTTAATTTGTGGTATCCAATAATATACATGTTTACTAATAATTGATAAATTAATAATATTATATGGAAGAAAAAAATAATAAACTAATATCATCTTAATGAATATAAAAGACGTAGTTAATAAATTTAGTGAATATTAAAATTACCCATGACTTAGTAAGGTAGAATTAGAATATATCCAGCAGGACGAAGACAAATTTAGGTTCAAACTTTAGATACCTTTTCCTAGAAGCATAACAAAATTTAATTAAAATGGAGTAGTAATATGTGTTTGCTCATATAATTTAAGTTTAGTCGGTTTGTCATGACAAATACTAGCCATAAAAACAGGAGGCATCTATTCCTTTGCCTTAAGTCAGCAAATAAAAACATAAAAATTGCTCATAAAATTTGCTGTCTTTTTGGTTGGTCTACATTAAATTTTGCTTCCGTTTCTTATTCGGATAAGACTGTTTGCTGAATCAATGAATCGGATTTCTACCAAAAAAGAGTCAATGAATCGGATTCCAGAATTCTAGCTCACAAATCATGCTTAGATTTCTATCCATTTTCCATGTGTACTTTTTGCTTCTGATGGTCCATCTTCCAAAATGGGTTTTAGAAAGAATAAAGACCCATTTTCTAAATTCACTTTCCAGTTTAATATACGGGTACTGAATTCAAGCACTTTTTTTCATCAATCATCAAATCCAATGCTTTGCCTAGTCACAGACATCAATCATGGAAACAGAGAATCTGATAGAGGGTTTTTGCTCTTTGAGCCATAATTTTTTATTTTGGTAATACCAGCATGGTTAATTATACACGGGACAAATAGAAATCTTAATTTGGTCGTCTTTACGTAATCATCTTCCTGTGGAAAAAAGTTTGGGACGGAAAATAAATGTCTCTAATGCGTCGAACGCATTTCAAGTCCCCATGTAAATTTTGATTGACTTTCATAAAAAAAAATATAAATTTTGATTGACAAGAAATCAATCACTCTCAGAAAAATTTCAAAAAAGGTAAAAAAACGAATACAAGAGCACACCACCCAGAATGGTATTGGTACCATTTGTACAAAAGCACGTGTCTACCAGGAAATTTGCCACAACAGGTAAAGATAGGGGTCCCTACGTACAAGATTGACAGTAGAGAAATTAAAATGAGAAAAAGATAAAAGCGAGACCAATTCAAAACCATTCTGAGAAATAAATATCGAGAAGATAAAAGTAAAGGTAGATCAGATAGATGTATAGGGTTTTGTGACGATCTACTCTGTTTTTTCTTTCTATGTTTTTTTGTTAAAAAAAAAAGGGTTTTACATCAAATAGTTGAATGTTGAACAAAATAGTGCTGACACTGCATTGACTGCAAGTAGATTTGGTGTTTCGTTTTTCACTCTTCTAATAACAAAATTTTGAAACGAAAAGATAATATTAATAACATATTATTGTAAGTAGGTAATATAATCATATATATGAAATTTTGTTTTGACAAGTATATATATCCTCATGATTGATATAGTATATCAAACCAATTAATAATACAAGCAGAGTCGGAGCCAAAAATTTCCAGTTAGTGACTTTGCCAGTGAGGGTAAATAAAAATTAAATAAAAAAAACTAGATACACTATTACTGTTTAGTTTTGAATATGTACCATATGGTTACTATGTAATTGTTGAATAATAAATACATTTTTATTTATTTTTTCTTGAATTATTTTTGAAATTTTGGGTATATTACATCATTTTTCTATAAAGTTTTCCTAAATGATATTTAAATTCAGTATCAGTGTGCATCAGTGTCAGCCTGCATCAGCATCAGTCTTTTAAATGTGTAAAAATACTATAATGTCTTTATTCTATCAATTTTAACAGAAAAAAAAAACACACGGAATGGAAGAGGATGTAATTTAAGCAATTCTCATATATTTAAATGTCATTTAGAAAAATTCAGAAGAAGGAGATGTAATATACCCTTGCTATAAATAAATAAAATAAAATAATAAAATAAAAACTACATGGTTACTATATCTAATTTTATGTAACACAAACTATACACCTTAGTTTGCACAACCAAATACCTAATAGCGCAATAAAAAAAAATAAGATTTNAAAAAAAAAAAAAAAGATTTATTGCACACTAAAATAAACTAAAAATTTAGGAAATTCATTTTAAAAAAAAATTATTTTGTTTGTTTAAATTTACAATAAATAATAAAATATCTCTAAAAATTTATTTCTAATAAATAAGTTTTGTGTAAAACAAATAATAAAAGAATTTTTTTTTTGCTAGAAAATAGGTTTTTATTATTTTTATTGTTTTAAAAAACATAAAGAGGATACAAAAGATATGAAATATATTACTTCTTTTTTTATTCAATTAATCAGGTATCATTTACGGTGAATATAAAATTTGCTCAAACGAACGGAGTAGATAGAACTTACTCTCAATAAGACTCATAAATACGAAGTAATTCAAAATATTAAAACTTGTTTGACACTATTAATCTTGTTTATACAGATCATAAACTCTTTTAAATTTTAATGTACGGACAAAAGTGTACGAACATTAATTCTCTTATTAAATATTGAGGGTATGTAAGGAAACTCCAGATTTGATATTATAAGTGTCTGTGCGGTAGATAATTAAAACAGGGAAGTAATTAGCTCAGACAACAATAAGTTTGGCATGCAAGAAAGAAATGTCCCTCCCACTGGTTTTAACACTGCTTTGATTGAAATAAAAAGGAGTTCATCTGGGTTGGCATTGAACAAGTGTATAATTAGTATGATTAACTAGTGCAATAGTATAAATGAATTTTTCCTAAAATGGACCAACAAAGTTACTAGCTATATAATTTTAGATTAATTTCAACTACAGTATGATATTTGACTTAAATTAAATTAAATTTTTTAGATTTTTAACAAAAAATCTGCAGCCTTACTAATATATGATATATGAAATTATTATTATACTTTTTGATTTTAAATATATATTTTTTTCAATAATAATTAAATAATAATACAATGATAATTATATATATCAATAAATATTATAAATGTATTATCAAAATCTTAAAAAATTAAATTTGATTTAAATCAAACATTAAAAATTATAGTTGAAATTAACCCAATAATTTTCTATGTCCTAATGAGTTATTCACTAGTTCATCCTATATATAGGGTCCCCTTGGAGTCTTGGATATCCATTGTAGCATTAGCATGCGCATGTTCCCTCTTCTTCTCTGCTTCACCTTTATACACTTTCCAATAATTGTTTTTGGCGAATTACTTTCCAATAATTGTGTGCCCGCTTAGCTACCAACTTTTTTAATACAGGTCTAGATGTAATTTTAGTATTTTTTAAAATTAAATTTATTTGCATAGATATTTCTGTAAGTAATGCAATTAATATTTTTTAAATTAAAAAAAATTATATTTTTTATTTAATTTAATTAAAATTGACATATTCTGTCAATTTAAAAATTACGTGCATAACAAGCAAGGATAAAAAAATCGAAAATTTCGCCGAAATTTCGGTTTTTTGGAGATATGAATATTAATTTCATCCAAAAAAAAAAACGGTCAAAATTTCCNATATTAATTTCATCCCAAAAAAAAACGGTCAAAATTTCCATAATTTTCGTCGAAATTTCTGATATTTCTCCGATATTTCCGCGATATTTCCGTCGAAATTTTCATGGTAATTCCTTCACAAACTGGTNGGATAAAAGTGAAAAAAAAAATCAATTTATAGTATGTCAATTGTACAAATTAATTGTATAAATTTCTACGTGAACAAATTTAATTTTATAAAGTACTAAAATGCATTTAAACTATAAATATATATCCTGTTTTTTAGGTTCATATTTTCATGCCCTCCAGTTTTCTCAGTTTCCATGGTCGAGGAAAAGTGTGTAAACGATCCATCTTATAGTGAGATGATTTTTGCTGCGGATCCATTAAAAATAGAGATTTAATCAATGAAACATTATTTAATCCGACAAACTTTGAAGATTATCATGACCATTGTCTATATATCTCTTCAATACCAATAAAATAGTAGTTTGTCGTTATTGTCTCAATTAATGAAGTAGTATTTTGGAACACGTATAAAGTTTCTGAGTATATATGGTTTAGTTTATATGACGTTGACTATGTATGAAGGTTGGAACGTCTTCTATCTGATTTCAAAAAGCTAATAACGAAACACTTGTGAGAATATTTGTTTTTTTTTTTTTTTTTTTTAAGTTAATAACGTCAACACCTTATAGTCAGATTATTATTTGAATTCAAAAGTCATCGTGGAAGAGAATGATACTAAAAAGTTAATTCGTCTTCTAGCTCCTACATATATAACATGTTATTACATATGGTTTATAGTTGTTTGTATACACACACACAAATAGTGCATATGAAATTAATTTAGTTTTACATTATTTGGTATAAGTCATAAATAGGACAAGATTTTCAGATTATTAGGTTAAAAACGGTCCAGTTTTATTGACAATACAAGAAATATTTAATGTTTTTTTTTCTATTATAAAGATTAATTTATTTATAATTTGCTTTCCCAGAAAATGTTAGAACTTGAAAAACCCTCTCACATAAATCCATCTAACATTGGACTTATCATTATCACTAAAATTGATTATATTAAAAAAAAGAAGTAGATCTTAAAAAAAAATTGAACTTCCCGCAATTTATGAAAAAAAGAAAAGTGAACCCTCCCAGGACAAGGAATGAGGGTTAGGCGAGAAAAAAGAAAAAGAAAAAAGGTCCGCCTCTCATAAAGAAAAATGAGTTAGGCAATCGGGCCAATCGGTTTGGACAGTAAGCCCATATGTGCATTGACCGTGAGCCCATATGTGCAATCTTAAATCGTGGATTTAAATTGGCCTGAGCTTAGAGTCTAAAATAGATAATAAAAAATAAAATAGTATCAAAGTTCACTGCACACTCAACTGTCTCCTAAAAGACAAATAAAGCTGATTTTTATTGTTGAATACAAATAAAGCTGAATTTAATTACACTGATGCAAACTCATTTATACTGATTTCTTAAGATTCTCCAAGTAAAATGTGATATCTAAATGATAGAAATAGTGGACCCTTTTATTAATAAACGAGAGCTTTTTTATTAGTAAGTTTCCCATAGATTCATTCCTTCATGATTAATTTGTTTCTAAGTGAGATTAAATAAAAAAACACACACACAAACAAAAGCAAGGGCACAATAAAGTGATATACCAGCCTTAAATTCCTATAAATTGAATTCAGGACTTATGTGTGTTTCTTTCAAAATAATCCTGTTTTTTTTTTTTTTTTTTTTTTTTGGGTGAGAAAGTCCGAGCTTAGACTAGCCTAAAGGGAAGGGGGTTTGACTCAGCCAAGACCTCTGAGCGTGAATGGCATACAAATTCAGCCACCTTTAGTTGACATAATAATAATAATTTACTTGAAGAGCTTAGACATTTCGACTAGGTTGGCATTCCTTATCTAAAGTTGAATAAGCAAACTTTATTAAAAATAAAAATAAAGTAATAATCAAATTCAAAAATTACAGTACAATAAGCAAAGCAAAATTAACAGCTAATGTATAACCAGTTAAAATAGACATATATAACTAATCTAAACAAATATATAAGCTTCATGATGAACCTGATCAGACAAATCATCATGATAAGCTGATGCACAGAAAAGTGGAATAGACGATCACCAAGTTGCCTGAGAAATCCCCAGTGCATGCTTTGAAAGAATATATGACATTCTATTATCCTCTATGTAAATATGCAACATTTGAAATTGAATACCAGTAATAAAGTCCAAGCATAAAGACTAGTGTGACTGAAACCTCCAAAGAACTTTGTCAGAACAAGTCGTTAAAAGCCTTACTATATAAATAGAATTACTTTCCAACCAAATATGATGTCAAGCTCTATCTTTTGCACATTTTAATGCATGCATATTAGCCAACAACTCCGCTTCAAAGATACAAAGATCACCAAACGGCACTGCAAAACACCATGTAACAAAGCCTTTACAGTTTCTAAAAACTCTTCATCCTTCTGCTATACCTGGGCTATCCAAATCTGCCTCACCTATGTTTATTTTAATCTAATTTAGCCGTGGAAAAATCCAACGAACTAAAATAATTTTTGAAGCATTGGAAATAATAATAATAATAATAATGATGATGATGGATCCGTAAATCTGTTCAAATTTTTGAAAAACCATATCATATTTTTTTGGCCTAATGAGCTTATAAAGATGATCTTTAAAGAGAAAGTGATATTAATGAACATTAATTAAACTTGATTATGCTTCGTCCACTGTGCCATCCCAATTTTACACGAATAATTTTTAATTTTGTAAATTTCATGGCATTAATTAAATTTGATTATGCTTAGTCCACCGTTTGACCCAATTTTACACAAATTATTTTTAAATTTGTAAATTTTAATGTAATTAAACCACTGCATTGAATTCAAATTATATCATTTAACAAAACCTAGGCATTTGTTTCAATCAAAATTTTCAACAAAACCCATTTTTTCAATCCAAAATATCCGATTTAAACATGTGATTGTGATGAGATTTTACTTTATTTATTTATTTATATATAACCGGCAAACCTCAAGCCAAAAAATATGAAAACATATCAAAACAAGGCAATTACAAACTATTAAACAATCTAAAAATTAATCAACAACATCCTAAGAACCAAATTGAAAAAGAAAATGAATCATTATATGACAACAATCATTAGTGCAAGAAACTTGAAAATGAATCATTAAAAGATAAGAGACAGTCTTGCGCCAAAAAAAAAAAAAAAAACAGAGAGTCAAATCCCAAGAAAAATGGATAACATAACCTAACAAACACTCTCCTTTCAACAAAAATATTATTAATAAATTTGTTTTACAAATATTAAAAAATATTCCTTTTTTCTTCTTATTTATTAATAATTTAATTGTATCATGAATGTATTTGGTTAATAATGTATTTGTACCATGGATGTATTGACACTCACATATGTACAGGTAAAAATATACACCTGATAAGCCTAACCTGAACCACCTAATATATTTAATGAGAATAAGTAGGGCCAAAATTGGTTAATCTGACTATGAGAGTCATTCTTATCCAAACATCAGTAATAGAGGACAATCTAAAGGTCCATCATTCCAATTTTAGAAATTTCACCAAATCAATTATTGATATTGAATCATATATATATATATTTATGTTTTTTATAATACAAAGTACTGTAATAAATCTGTAAAATTATCTTGGGATGCACAAAAAATGCCATGTAGAATAGGACCACATTACCTTCAATGGTTGCTGCAATAATAATACAAACACAACTTTTTCTCATTTTCATGATTGTCATTTTTTCCATGCCTTACCCAAAATTCATAATTTTCTAAGAACAAGAACAAAAGTGATTGGCCTAATTTCTTCCTTGCCCATTTCTTCATCTATCATTCTTCCATAGATCTCAAACAGACTATCCAAAATTCCTTCTCCAAAATGGTGGCAGAGCATGGATTCTTGTACACTCCTAACAGCTCTTGCAACTTTTGTTCCATGGCTCTCTCTATCGATCTCATCATCTTCCTTCCCTATTTCCAATATCTCCAGCCGATCCACTTCAAAAGATTTTTCTCTTTTCACTTCCTCTTCTAGTTCTTCTTTCGATGGAGCATAAAAATGAACCTCATATGAATCCACTTTCTCTTCCTCAACTTCTCCCTGAAGAGAAAAAAGAAAACATATATATTTATATATATATAAAATAAAACAATTAAAAAATATCCATTTTTGAAGAATTCATTAATTATTGGGGAGCAAAAAGCTACCTTGGAAACCAGTATGGCAAAGGAACGGGATAGAAGTTCCCAGAAGAAAGAGTTGCCTCTGTCAACATGATCTGGACCTTCTCTTCCCAGCAAGATCAGTACCATTTTTCCACCTACAACCAGCTCTTCAGACCGTGAATTAAGGAACAAGAAAAAGTCCTCCTTGAACTGCTTCAAGTATGCAATGGACACCTCGATTGGGCTGGTTTTGGAAATGTGAATAGTGCCTTTGTTTATAGACTTGCCCTGCTCGTCGTATAGTCCTGTAGGAACCTGCATGATATTATACTATATGGTTTTATTGTTATAATTAAGCAGGCTTTTAGTAAAACACAGTAACAGAGAAAGTCCAAAAAAGATAAGATAACAAAAAATTTCACCCTGGAGAGCCAATGCAAACTGTAGGAGGAATAGACAAAGTGTAAGCAGCTGTTGGGAAAGAGTCTACCGTAAAAGGAACCGGGATAGCCTCCTATAAAGATAGAGCTGGGACACCCTCTATCATTTTTGTCTTTCTTAAATTGCTTTGAAAAATCTGGCAAGGACTTAAAGATTGAGTTGAAGTCGTTTGTAGGGAGATCGTTTAGGTACACACGGAATTCTGGTGTTAGTTGCATCATTTTTAAACTTATCCCTTGAACAGCTTCAATGATATCTTTGATTGTAGATAAGGTATTTGATCCTGAAGAACAGCCCAAATCAGCTATACCAATGCTCTTTGGAGTGGTTATAAAATAGAGTTCTTGTACTGTTTCGATGGTTATATGCTTCACCATATCAGAGGCTTTCTTCTGTGTCAGGAAAAAAGGAAAAAATTTTAGAAGGAAATTAGCAAGGAGAAAAAAATTTGATTAACTATAATAACACTCTAGAAAGAAATTGAGAAAGAGAGAGACCTGAAGTGAGGAGTTTTTGGCATAGCTGGTGTGGCCTGTGCCTCCAGTCATGTGGAAAACTTTCTCTACATCCATACTGAGTTTTTTGTGTTATGATTCGTCTCTCATGCTAAAACTTATGGGGTGTCTTGGTGACCTTTTAAGGGCAAATTTTCAATAATGTAATTCTTTTACTTTTTGTATGATTATATCCAACTCTCTAGTTTTCTTATTATATATTTGTTATCATGGAAATTCGAGATGCATTTGACTTTTGAGTGCCATTGATGATGATGCATTGTGGTAGGATAGTGGAAGAGATTAAAATGGATCGTAAATTTTTCACTACAATTGGTTGATTAAACGAGAGAGCAAGTTTTGACCACGTTTATTTATTTATTTGGGGTGAGTAGCTTAGAACACGTTGCTAGGTGTATTTTTTGCCTTACCTATTCCACTTTGTGATTGTGATGCTTCCTTCAAATGCTGAAATTGGAATTTGTCCTATTATTACAAAGATGGGCAATTATATAAGTGGGCACTATATAGAATGGGTAGGCATGACACCTAGCTATTACGTATCATCTGTTTTTTTCATTCCTAATTGGCTTTAACGAACAAATCAAAACCTTTTTTCGTTTTCATTTTAGATTATGAACATCTTTAAATGGGTCAAGTTAAAATTGTACATAAAACAGTCCAATAATCAGTAAGGAAAAAAAGAGAGTAGAAAACACTTTATAATTTTGGGAATGCATTTTGGTCCCCAAAACTTCCCAGATGGGTTTTTGTGTCTATCAAATCAGCGTTACCTGGATTGGAAAAATATTGGGATATATAGTGTGTTCTGTCCTCGTTCTTTATAATGAAGAGGATCACGGGTGCTGGACACGTGTCCTCCAAGGGGGCATGCGATGCACTGACCCTCTCATTCTAAGTCGGGTTTCTGAGAGGAGAAAGCCAGGCGTGGAGTGGGTGGGTGTGGGGCCCTCCATTAAATGGGCATTTTCGCTTTTTCATGCTTTTTTTCTGCATAGCTACTATTTGCTGACCTGAAAGGCAAAGTACATGCGCAAATTTTTACTTCAACAACCAAACACGCTAACCGCTTCCTTTGTACTTTAGAATAATCAGAGATTTCCATGGAACTATTGGAGATTAATTTCCTTATGTTTAGCATTTCAGCGATACTAAAAAACTTCCATATCATTAAAGCATCATCATTTTTTTTTTTTTTTCTTTTCCCCTCTCCACAGTTGAAGTGGGTTTTAAAGTTTAAGCTTAGGATCTCATATTTGGATCTTGAAGACTACACTAAAGAGGTCCAATATTGTAAAAACTACCTTATGTATGATGAAAAAGAATACCAAACTTGTTTGACTTTGTGATCATTGTCAACGAATCTGCAAAATGTTGAAGATGGGTAGGGACAGAATGATATACTATTAGATAGGTATGCAATGCAATAATGCAAAAATTGGAAAGTATATAAATCTGCAAATGCAATTGGAGGAAATTTCCATCACAAACAAAACGGACCCACATATGAACCACTCAAAGAGGGAATTGGAAAGCCATGAAACGCAGATGCAATTGGTTTGTGTTTGAGGCCACAATAATTTTGACGTGTGGTTGTTTTTGCTTTTTGTGCTTCTGCGTATATAAATTATGCGTTTGGCAATCATGTTCTCAGTGTACTATTTTGCTGCTAACCAAGTGGTCATCCTAACAAAACTAATCAAACAAACCAATTGCGTTAAAAAGTCTTGTTTGCCATAGCAGGTTATTGAAGATGATTTCCTTTCTATGGTTGGAGGAGGGGAAAGTGTTTTTGAAACAGTTCATGGTGTATTATTGGTCCTAAATAGCTTGCACTGAGGGAGATATAAGATGTGACATTTTTAAGAGAAAACTATATATTAGTGAAAATGTGTGTATTATGATGCATTTTCCTTTAGATTACTTAACCCTCCGATCCAGTCTTTATGCGGCACGTTTTATTGGCAGAATGGATATGGCACTAAATAGCTATTTTATAGGATTAGATTTATTTGTATTTGGTAAGTTTTTGAATTTAAGAATAGCTATTCCATGGGAACAAATATGTTTTTATTTGAAGAAATAATTATTCTTTTAAAAAATTTCAAAATTGTTATTCAATACTTCAAAACTATCCTTTTTATATTTTGAAAATTTAGATTAAGATGGATTATCAAATAGTAAAAATACAAAATTAAATTTAAAATTAAACTTTTCATCAATGTTTACCAAATTTGAAATTTTTTGGAAAATAATATTTGAATTAATTGTCACCAAATTTGACAATTTTCTGAAAAAAGAAAATATTTATAAAGGTTAAACCTTATTTTAATTCAATATATTTACCAAATATACAAATTTGAATGATTATTCATTTCTCCATTTTTGTTCCCATGAATACTTATTCATATTTTAGAGTGTTCCTAAAAAGGAATTTCACCTTAATTTTTTTTCTTTTTCATCTAAAATTTTTATTTTATTTAAAAACTTTTTAAGATAAAAAAAATTTTCAAAATGAAAAAAAGTTCACGATAAGATAAAAATTTTAAGATGAAAAAAATTTTAGATGAAAAATTAGTTTAAATAAATAAAATTCATAATAAAAAAAATATAAAATAAAAAAATTCATGATAAAAATATTTGTTTAGCAATTTAAAATAAAATAAAAAATTTAATAAAAAATATTAGATGAATTTATTTTATTATTTTAAATAATTGGTAAAGAAAAAAAAATGTATATACTATAAAGTAAGCGGATTTTGTTAAATTTAAATAATGAAACTAAAATATAATTGTAGTAAATTGTATATCAACAAAATTATACTTTAAAGAAGTATCCTAAACTTATAATTATTGAGGAACAAAATAAGAATAGCAGCACGCATAAACATGTATAGCTTTCCGAAACATCTTATCGTAGTCCATTTTTCTGGCTCTGCGACCGCTTTCTTTAGTTTTTGCCATCTTTTTGCGATCGCTACCTCCTCCTTTATTTTCACAGTTGTCTCTCGTGCTTCTATTGCTGCCTCCTTTATTTTCACAGGTGTCTTTCGTGCTTCCATTGCTGCCTCCTTTATTTTCATTGCTGTCTCTCGCTGTGCCATTGTTGCCTTTTGCCATCACATCCTCTAGCTTTTCCATCACCGACTCTCGCATTGAGACTGCTTCTTCTCGTATTGTCATCGAATCTCGCACTGGCCATTTTCACTTTTTCATCTCTGCCATGGACTTTATGTTGGGAAACTGCATATATATATATATATATATATTTTTATATATAAATAAATATATTTAAGTTTAAGTTTAAATTTGTCGCGCAAAGAAAATGATATATAAAAGAAAGAAGAAAAAAAAAAAAACTTACCAGTTCCCTCCTGCAAAGAGAACCACAACGCTTGAAGGACTTCAGTCGTCATTCACTATCCACCATGCCTTCCTGCCCATCCGTTCTCTAATCTTATATTTAAGAAAAACTGAGAAAATCTTAAATTACTCGGTGAAAAAGTTCCTAGTACGTACCTAATTAATGATATATATATATATATACAAAATTGTTAATATGGACGATATAATTTATTATTTAATAAACAACAGTCTGATATTGATATGTATATTTACGAAGTAAATACATCTGAGTATACACATTAGACGGCTGATATAGACTTTCGTCCATTGAATGGTGGGCTACGTCGTCCATATTAGCAGTTATATATCTATATATATACAGTTAGTCTATAATGAAAATATCATTACTTTAGTAAATAAGGTTATAAACATTCTAGAATACATAGGTTTAATCTCAACTATTAGTTTCATCCCATAGATAGTTGAGATGATTTAGTAAAATTTAAATTAAAAAATAAAAAAGTAAAACAAATAAAAAAAATATTTATTATTATTTTATTTTATAATTTCTGTTTTTTTTATAATTTATTTTATTTTTTAATTTGAATTTTACTAAATCATCTCACTTCAAACTAACTGTTAAGATTAAAATCATGTATTGTACCATGTTTATATTTTTATTTGCTAAAGTAAAAATATTTTCACTCTAGATTCACCGTATATATATTAAGAAAATAGTTAGATTCCAAATAAGAATTGTTTGGTTTTGCATATATCTTCCAATTAGGAAACAAATTATATATAGAATTAATATATAAGCCAATTAAGATTACAAGCTCAATTATTTCCGCCGCCGCCACCCAAAAAAAAAATAATCAAATCTAAATTAAAAATTAAATAGAACTTATTAGATAGGAGTGTAAGTCAACGATTCTCAAATTAATTGATTGAGATTTGTAATGATTGTCCTTCAAGTAACTTCTTAATAAGGATAAAAGTTTTGAATGGAAATCGGGCCGGGTAGATCCAGGTTTGGGAAACGAAACCCGACCCGACAAACCCGCCAAGCCCCGTCTAGGTTGAAATGAGATAAAAATGCAAAGAATGGATTTTTTTTAAAACAAAATTTATCATATGGGGCGGGTAAAACCCAACTAATGCGCCTCATACCTGATCCAGTCGGGTCTTGCCGGGAGCCTAATCTAACAGCTATAATTGTCATTTCTAATAAAAGTATATCCAAAAACTAAGAGGAAAACAAACAAAATAAAATAAAAAGAAAGATTATGTATATTAATTTCCGGTTCGGATAGTCCTGAAGATGAATGAATAATGCTCACTATATAAACATGATAACATTGACATGTAATTACCTTTGTATCCACAGCTCTAAGAAATTTGCACATTTCTGTCACCTTTGCTATGTTAAAATCTGAAACATTTGATCCCGAGATGTCAAGAATTTCCCAGGAATCATCACCTATAGAGACAACAATATGAACATCATCGTTTAGTAGCATTCTTCGTCGTGCAATCGCTGCCAGTGCCATCTGCCATTCAGTAGTGGTAAATCTTCAGAAAATAAGAATCAATGAAATATAAAGCTCATTGGTATAGAATTGGAAACTTGATTAGCAGCAAAACTACAATGAAATCATCCATATTTTGCACCGTGAATTTGACCTCAATTAACCATATTCTTTAACTATACTTGGCTACAACAAGTTTTTTATTTTTTCCTTTTTCTAACTATATCAAATTTTGATAAATGGCTAAAAAAAAATTGGAGTTTAGATGTTAATTATGTGGGAAAATCCAATAAAAATGACTAAAATGTCCTCTTAGTGAGTCTATTTTTCGAAGTTTAAACTCATCCGACTCTTTAGACATACATGCAATCAACCACAATTTTTTTGTTCCTGCGAAAAACTTCGTCAATATTTCCTTCATAAAAATAGTTAACATGTTAGAAAAATATAATAAAAAAATTAATACATGAATTTTGAAGTAAGAAACATAAATTAAAAAGATCATACTTTCAATTTGAATAATAAAATAAACAAAATTTTTGCAAACCTACACTCTACATAAATACACTTATTATAGATTTCTTAAAACATAATAGCCATTCCCAATTTCCACTGCCTATAAGTCAACTAATAAAATAATATATATATATATATATATATATATATAGTTTTTATATGTTAATAGATTATACATTATCTAATGAAAATTAAACGGTACTATCCTAATAAAAAAATTGATTAAAAATTTATACCAAATGATGTGACATTCCATATTATAATGCCATGTCACTAACAAAATTCCTAATTAATCTATTTTTTAGATTTTTTTTTTAATTTTGTTCCATAAAAAAATCTTGATTCTCCTTCTATTTTAGACCTTCTCTCTCTCCCCCCCTCTGCCATTAGGAGTGGACACGGTCTAGTTTAGTTTGATTTTTTATAAAAATTCAGATCAATTCGTATTTTGCGGTTTAACTTAATGACAAACCAAATTAAACTGTTGAAACCATTCAAATTAAATTAAACCGTTCAAAAATAGTTTGGTGTGGTTTAGTTTAGCGGTTTGGACTGCGACATTTAATTTTATAGTCCAAAATGAAAATTGTAAATATACCAAATATAAGAAGAAAAACATAAAATTCATCAAACATCCCAAACAAAATATTACAATTCAAAATGAAAATTGTAAACATCTCAAACATAAATAGAAAAACATAAAATATATCAAATATTCAAAACATCCCAAACAAAGTATTACATTTCACAATTCAAGCATTTATCAAACAAATCAAATAAAAAAAAATATTAAAATTAAAAGTAAAACTATCAATAATATCTATTAAATTAATAATATTAATAATAAAAAATATTAAATATATATATATTAATAATAAAAATATTATAAAAATATTATATATTAATGTGCGGTTTAAGTTGGTTTGATTTAAAAATCATCCAAACCGCAAACTAAACAATTAGTAGCGATTTGGTTATATATTAAACCAACCCAAACCGTTTTGTTTTATAAACCGAACCAAAAACAATGATATAGTTCGGTTTCATGGTTTGGTTCGGTTTTTACCCACCCCTATCTGCCATACTAAAGATTATTCACAACCTCCCTTTCTCTGAAATTCCCTCCGTTTTTTTCTTCTATTTTCCTTGCCAAGCAATCGGCGCCCGATTAGCTATTTGCCAGAGTCGGTTATCTTTTTTTTCTTTCTCCAACGATGGCCACAAACTCTCCTTCCAGATCTTTTTTACATTTTCTCCCTCATTAATTTATTTTTTTCTCAGATCCTATAACCACTTCATAAATTTTTAATTTAAATTTAAATTTTATGATCTTTCAGCTTAAATTTTCAACAACAGCAGTAATTTAACTTAGTATCAAATACTAAAATTTTGAGATTCTAGATTCTGAATTCAACAACTTTATAAAAAAAAATTAAAAACACATATAATGATAAAATAAATTTAAAAAAAAAATCGAAGTTACATGTAAAGAGAAGTGTTATATAAAATATTTTAAAAATAAAGAGTCTATCACCATCAGTTTAAATTTTTATAAATAATAGTAATTTAATTTGATATTAAAATTAAAGTTTTAAAATTTTATGTTCCAAACTCAACCATCCACTTAATATATATATATAAATTTTAAAAAAAATAAGATTTATACATGAATAAAAATATTAAAAAATATATTTAAAATAAATAAAAATCCACCTCCTATCAATTTAATTTTTGAGAGCAATGGTAACTCAACTTAGTAAAAAAAAAAACGTTAGTACACACGGACAAAGTTTTCTCACCATTCAAAGTCCAATCTTTCAATTTTCTTATAATCCAAACAAAATGCATCACTTTCTCAATCTTTATCACAAATATACACAGTCAAACGTCCAAGCCCATAAACAAAATGCATAAATTTCCAACATCATCACTAGCTAATACTCACCAATCTATAAAAATGCACAAATTTCTTACCCAATTTCATAGCCCATTTATCTATACGATTTTTTATTTATTTCTTTTTTATAACTATGCTATGATAATTTGTAAAAAATAATAATAATAATAAAATAAATAAATAAATAACCATACGGCAGGTGAATTATTAAATTACATACATCGTTAATGTACGGAAATAAACTATTAAAAACTTTTTTTTTCTTTTTTTATAATATCCAATGCACTATTAAAAACCTTTTTAGTTGTTTTTAGTTGGAGGAAATGAAATTAATGGCACGACAACAACCAAAAGTTGACAATTAGCTAGGCATACATATAATACAACAAAATTTAGTTCTTGTTCATGAATAAAATATTCCTTAAGCATATAATGTCGCTGTCCTATTTCCTACATGTCCAATCGTTTCGTTTAATTCCCTTGGATAGTTGCAACTTACCTTTACTGCCTTGGGATATATTTGAATTTTTAATTTAAATGCACCAAATGGTGCTTGGTGGTTTACCCATGGTGGAATCTAAATCCCTCAGATAAACCCAATTCAAACAAAACAAATTAACAGCCTAGAGGTTCAATCTCCCCTATAAATCATTTATCATTATCTATATTATTTATGAGAAGGATGGCCAATGGCATTAAGGGAAAAGCTGATGGAAGATAAAAAAGTCTTACAGGAGGGTGAACAACCTAAGGTTCTAGTACTGCCATTTCTCTTCCTCATCAAGCTAAGAACTTCTTTATATATTAATCGTAATCAATATAATTAACTATTTGATGATCCATCTCCTAATTGGTATTTTGATCGCTGTCGGAAACTAGAAGCATATAGTGTGATCGAATTCAATGGTACAAAAGACGGTCTTGAAGGTTGATATTGCATGCCAAAAGTGTAAGAAAAAGATACTCAAGGCAGTTTCTGGATTAGAAGGTAAGCAATCATACCTGTGTTCCTCTTTTTTATTCTCCATGTTTAGAGCTCCGTTATTTATTTGGCCACTACATGGCAGTTTATGCAAGATATATACTCGGGTATTCTATCAGGAACAATGAATGACTAATAAATATATTAATGTTTTAGTTTACATCTAAGTCGTTTTTTCTTGGTTCCTAACACCAGATTTGGTGTTGGTGTATGTTGTGGTGGTCTGTATTTTCTCGATAGTTATAGGGGAAATGAAAAGCTCAAATTCTCCATGTATAATTGAAATCCCAACATTGCAGGTGTAGATAAAATTGAAATCGATGCAGCCAAAGGAACTTTAACGGTAACGGGCGATGCAGACCCGTATGAAATAATAGTACGAACAAGAAAGGCCGGCAAAATTGCTGAAGTGGTGAGCGTTGGGCCTCCTCCTGCTCCTCCAAAACAGGATGGCCAAAAGAAGCCTGATGATAAGAAGCCCACCGAGAAAAAGCCCGATGACAAGAAAGCTGACCATAAAGCCGACGTTCATACTCCACATAATTGCCCAATATGTCAGAGAATAAGCTATGTGCAATTGGACCGCTGGAATGAGCCCAACCCATCATGTTCTATCATGTGACAATTTTATTATTATTATTATTTTTTTTAAAGAAGTGATTTTTCCATTCATTTTTACTTGTTTTAGGTAGCTGATTTTTGTTTTTGTTTTTGTTTCTTGTTGTACGTGGATCTCTCTCTGAGAAACACAATATAATAGTAGGCTATATTGCAATTCCCCTTATTGCTATATTACGACCATATATAATAGAGTTATGCATACTTTATTGTTTTGGCCTAAAATAATGTCCAATATGAACAAATTAGACCCCATTAATTTGTAGGTAAGAATATTTAATTTGGACCGACATGGCATGTACAATGGCACTGAGTTTGGAGTTGGAACTGTTGGATACTCGGTTGAAGCAAACTTCACGAAAGTCAATCATATGGCATCAAGAAGAATGATAAATATTTATGATTGAATCTTGTGTAACCTCGAAACAATGACAATCCACGATAAAATAAATGTCTATTTTCTATTGGAACTCGTATAATAATAAATATTTAAATTTATATAACACAATACAAAAATAAAAAAAAATAAAAAAAAAATATATATATATATAAATAATAGCCCGTGTAGTGTGATCAAATTCATATATTGCTTTGATTACCGAATTTCTCATCTCTCACCAACTTCGATATCTCGGACCAGTTCTGACTCGGAGAATCTGAAAAAATGGTAGCCCAAGAGAAACCTCTCCTAGTTTTCTGTATCGGAACCGCCGATACAAAGCTCGAAGAGCTCCGATTCGTCTCCGACTCGGTCCGGTCCAATCTCACAGCCTTCTCCAACAATCCTTCATCGGAGCTGCAAATTGTGGTTGTTGATGTTTCGGCGAGCGAGAAAGAGACTGAGGGCTTGGGCAATTTTACCTTCATTTCCAGAAAGGAGGTTCTCCGTAGCTATCTCGGGTCGTCGGAGCGACTCCCGGATGACAGAGGCGAAGCCATTGCCGTTATGAGCAAAGCACTTGAAAGATTGCTGAGAAAAGCTGACGAGGACGGAGTTGTTGCCGGAGCTATTGGACTCGGAGGCAGTGGAGGGACGGCTCTGATATCCCCTGCACTGCGATCTCTCCCAATTGGAATGCCTAAGCTCATCGTCTCCACAGTCGCAAGTGGTCAGACCGAGCCTTATGTTGGGACGTCGGATTTGGTGCTGTTCCCTTCGATAGTGGATGTGTGTGGGATTAACAGTGTGAGTAGGGTGGTTTTGTCCAACGCTGGAGCTGCTTTCGCTGGAATGGTTATTGGGAGGCTTGAGAGGTTCAGACATTCTCGTAATGTCGATGAGAAACCCACTGTTGGGTTGACGATGTTTGGGGTTACAACTCCATGCGTGAATGCTGTCAAAGAAAGATTGGCCAAAGATGGTTATGAGACCCTGGTTTTTCATGCTACTGGGGTTGGAGGGAGAGCCATGGAGTCTCTAGTTAGGGAGGGATTCATAAAGGTGTGTCTCGACTCTTGAGAAACTGTTTGGCAAACACTTTACTATTAGATCATTACTTGAACAAGTCTAAAAGATCTTGCAACTAGGATTGTCTATATTCCTAGTTGTTTGGGAATACTGAAATGTGGATTAAAAACTCAATTTGGTGTAGTTTATGGGTGGATTTTCTGATTTTTATACTTTAAGCTTGAGATACGACCTGTGCTTTGCTCATTAAGCTCCCATGATAAATTTTGTTTGCCTGTGGTTATTCTTTGTGTTCACTCTTTTCTTAATGGTTTTTCTTAGGGTGTCTTGGATATCACAACAACAGAGGTTGCAGACTATGTAGTTGGAGGAGTCATGGCTTGTGACAGTTCACGGTTTGACACCATAATAGAGAAAAAGATTCCTTTAGTATTGAGTGTGGGTGCCTTAGATATGGTGAACTTTGGAGCAAGAGATACCATTCCTTCTGATTTCCAACACAGAAAGATTTATGAACACACTAAGCAGGTGAAAAGAGCCCTGTTTTTTAATTTGTGCTTTTGTCCTGCATGCTTTCCCTCTATAACGCATTCCCTATCAAGGTTCTTTCAAAAAGTGTGTTGTAAGTCCAATTAGAGCTATTTAATTGGAAAAGTATAGGTGCCTATCATGTTTTTCTTTGGTAAAATAGGCAGTTCGGCACAATGTCTGTCTCATATACATCTTCTTCTCTGGTGCTAGCCCTAGGTCCTTTAGACTGTTTGTGTGTGAAAATTGAATCTGTCATCAATATTTCAGGTTTCACTCATGAGAACCACGGTAGAAGAGAACAAGAAATTTGCTAGTTTCATAGCAGATAAACTGAACAAGTCATCATCTAAGGTCTGTGTTTGCTTGCCACAAAAGGGTATATCTGCTTTGGATTCACCAGGGAAACCGTTCTATGATCCTGAAGCCACTACGTCCCTTATAAATGAACAACAAAGGCTAATCCAGACAAACCAAGACAGGAAGGTAGTCTCAGTGCCTATCAATTGGTTTGTAACAACAGTCGCATATTTGCAATCTTGTCTCATTATTCAGGTTTTAAAAGTATGATCATATAATACTGGTAATTTGTGTATTTGATAGGTAAACGTATACCCTTATCATATTAATGATCCTGAATTTGCGAATGCATTGGTCGACTCATTTTTGGAGATTAGTACGAAGAATTCTATGGCTTCCAGTTCAAGCCCTCTGCAAGACAGTAATCCTGAATCCAAGCAAGCTGTTCATAATGATATCATTGTTTGCAGCCCAAGTGATTTTCCAGATGCAAGACGAGGTTGTAGTCTTAATTATATAATTTCTTTGTCTACGAGATTGTTAACTGAATTTAGTGAAGAATGTTATTTATATCAATTACAAGTTTCAAATGTTATTTATACCGAAGCTCTGACTTATTTCTAATGTTTGCTTGTATAACAGAGACTTTGCAAAGAACGCAGGCAATACTTCAGCAGCTAAAAGATCAGATTAATAGGGGAGTGCCAATTATAGGGGGTGGTGCAGGGACAGGAATATCTGCCAAGTTTGAGGAAGCAGGTGGTGTTGATCTGATAGTGATATACAATTCAGGGCGCTTTCGCATGGCAGGAAGGGGTTCCTTAGCAGGCTTGTTGCCTTTTGCTGATGCGAATGCTGTTGTACTTGACATGGCCAATGAAGTATTGCCTGTAAGTTTATGTACCTTGCTTTTTATGAAAGTCTGTAGAGAGTTTCTTCATTAATTATTCGTTTAAATTCAACTACACAAGCCATTTTACTCTGTATACCAAAATTGTACTGCCTCTCCCTGGAGACAATTTTAACTGATCTGGAGCTTACAAAAATTTATAGGTGGTGAAGAAGGTACCTGTTCTTGCTGGTGTGTGTGGTACAGATCCTTTTCGTCAGATGGATTTCTTCCTAAAGCAGGTGGAGTCAATTGGATTTGCTGGGGTTCAAAATTTTCCAACGGTTGGACTCTTTGATGGCAATTTTAGACAAAATCTTGAAGAAACAGGAATGGGATATGGGTAGGTGGAGGAAGTTCATATATTTTGCCCCTAATGGTCACCATATGGCTTTGTTTTTCACATTCTTAACATTTTAGTTTTTCCAATATTAATGACTAGCTTGGAGGTTGAGATGATTGGGAAAGCTCACAAGATGGGTCTCTTGACAACCCCATATGCGTTCAACAAAGATGAAGCTATGGAAATGGCTAAAGCTGGTGCTGATATCATTGTGGCCCATATGGGACTCACCACATCTGGCTCGATAGGTGCTAAAACTACAGTCACACTGGAGGAAAGTGTAGCTCGTGTACAAGATATTGCAGATGCTGCACATAGGATCAATCCCAATGCTATCGTACTCTGCCATGGAGGTATCACCTTGACACGTTTTAGGTTCAAATGCAATTATTATTGGTTCTGTTCTTTCTTTTTCCTTCCCTCCCCCCCTCCCAACTTCAACAGTGTTTCAAATTGTTATCAAAAAGTCATTTACTGTGTTACTGCTGTTAGATATGGATTTCAGGATTTTACTCCCATTTACATTATTTTCCAAGTGTAACTTTAGTTTCACTTGTTCATGATCTGTTACAGGTCCCATATCTGGTCCAAGAGAAGCAGAATTCACACTGAAGAGAACGAAAGGAGTTCATGGGTTTTACGGGGCATCAAGTATGGAGAGGCTACCAGTTGAACAAGCTATAACAAGCACGGTCCAACAGTACAAATTGATTTCTATCAACTGAACTTCTTTATGTGTGTATTGTCCCCGGAGTTCATGTACATTCACGTGGTTCGTCATTTCTTTGTTTTTTTTTATGCCTCTGCTAGCAAGGTAACAATGTGCAAAAACTTGACTGATATGATAATTGTATTACATAATGTCGTCTCCAAACTCTTGTATAATATCTTTACACTAATAAGACGGGATTGAGAATCGAGATAATTTGTTATGATGATTTATTTGTATATTCTATCTCTTTAAAGTTAAGCTTGTACCCCATGCCATGTGACACAATGCATCACGGGCTCAGCCCCAGAGAGTACATGTGCAAGTGCTGTGCAGGCATGGTAAAGCTGACAACCTGCACTCGCACCTTCAAGAGAAAAGGGTCATGTTCTTAAGTCCTAGCACACAAAAAGACAACAAAAACAATCATTATACAAGTTTACACATGGAATTTGGAAGCAAAATCCAAATATGAAAATGTTTGCATATTTCTGACAAATCCTCGTGCCTATGAACCAAGCCATCTACCTTGGCATACCCATTTACGTTTGACCTAATTATTTGGCATCTCACAAGGACCTCAAGGTTATGGGATACCCGCTCCTTAGTCTAGGAATATGTGCCTTCTTTTCAAGGCTGGTATCTGGATCATCAACTGTCCACCTACACCAATTCATGATGGAAAGAGTTAAGTATCAGAATAAGATAAAATCTTGGTAATCTTTGGTTTGACAGAGTAATTGAGAACTCACTTATATCCACCGGTCAGACGATGTAAAAAAACCAGCATTGTGATTCTGGCCATATTCATTCCCAAGCAAGTCCTAGATCCTGATCCGAATGGTATGAAACTGTAAGGCTTCTTTGCTTCCTGGAGGGACCAAAAAGTGAAATAATGTGAGCCCAATTACAACAATGGAAAATAAGCGAATGAAATTAGTTCTGTTGAGAGAATAGCTGACTACATCAAATCTTGAAGGGTTGAATTGGGTAGGGTCTGGATACAAATCTGGGGCGTAATGTATACAAGTTGCATCAATGTTCACATGCCACCCTTTTTTTATCTCAAAACCTGCCATTACCAATTTGATGAACCTTTAGCAATGCACATAGACAATATAGATCATCTCAGCAATTTAGATGGATAAGAGAGATACTTGATACTCGCCTTGTATTTTGCAGTCATCAAGTGCAACGCGAGGAAACCACAGTAGGACATTTGCCATTCTCAATGTTTCTTTCACAACCTGGAATTCCACGCCATGCATATCATATAAGCTATATCGATGAGTAATTAATTACACTAAAAATGATAATCACATTCATTCATCGATGTGTTATCAGAATGAAAAGCAATATTTTATGATCCATATAGAAAAAGTTTGAAAGATTAACTATCTAACCTTTGAACCATAAGACATTTTGCTAATATCTTCAAGGGTTACTGCGGCTCCAGATTGCTTGTTTTGGGCTATTGACAACTGTTCTTCCTGCAAACTCACCACCAATTAATATAATTCATTTTCCCAAATAGAGAAAAAAGTGAATTATTGAAAGTTTAAAACTGGTTTTGATTTGTGCAGGATTAGGATGACTGAGTATCCAAATAGTGATCACCATTTGAGTACATAAAATGAAAATGGAAATTAACTATTTATAAAAACAGTGCATATGTATATAAAGTGGAAATTTAACTATTCAGCTCATGAGAGAATAGAATCTCCATAACATCTCTGCATGAAACGCACCCTGAGCCTATGCTGTGCTTCTCTGTTGTCATCAAGAAACTTGACACTCCACATCATCGCAGCCGCTGTGGTGGTCTGCCCTGCAATTATCAACGTCAACAAATTATCCATAATCTCTGAGTCGTCAAGCTTTTCGTTAGGAGGGTATGAGTCTCTCTCTAGCATGGAGTGAAGGAAGTCTTGGTGGGTCTCATTTCCTCTCCTCCGCCTCTCAATCATCCCTCTAAATGTTTCCATGAGACGTTCACGTGCCTGTACATGATTGATCAGATTTAAATAATACACTCTGTAATGGTCAATTAGCCTAGACTTTAATTATCAATGTACCTTGATTCCTCTGTAATATCTGGTACCGGGAATCATAACCGGAAATGATAGCATAGCATCAGAGACGGCAGTGCAATCTTTCTCGATCTTTTCTAGTAAAGAATCGTCTGTGATGCTCATCAGCATGTTGCACATGGCATCAAATGTCATCTGCGATGTATATACAACATATGCATTTGAAATTTCAGCTCAGTCTCTGTTGTTGAATGGTTGAAAACAACAAGTTAATAAAGACCTACCTTCATACTGAAGCCAAGCACAGGAAAGCTTTTATTCTGCTGTTGTAATTTGATCAGTCTTTGGCACAGCATTGCGTCAAATTTGCGTACGAAGTCGGATAGAGAGTTCATGGAAAAAGGATCAGAGAGGAGACGCCTGATTCTTTTGTGGCTCTCATGAGGCGTACAGAGCAAGCTCTTCTTCCCAACTGCATCTGCCATTGATTTCACGTACCCTTTGTTGAATAGTGCAAAATCATTGGAGAATATCATTCTTGCACCTTCTGTGCTCGGAACAAACACGTGGATCTTTCCAAATATCCTCGTTTTGAACCACTTTCCGTGCCTAGTTTCCACCAAAGTCATCAATTTTTCCATATTTTAATGTTTTTGTTCATAGTTTGTGTTAAAAAGTAAGATTATATATAGATATTTTGCTTAGAAATCTGGAATTTTTTCTTCGGTTTGAAAAGCACTTGGAAGATTCATTTTAGCATACACCAAGTCCAAATATATAGTAGAAGAAATTAAGAATAAGATGGTGAATAATGAAAACTGAGAAGTAAATAAACTAATTAATAGAATAATAATTGGTTCTGTATATATATATGCATAAGAAATTAAGAATTAAACTAACCGCAATCGTCGGAGTCTGACAAAATCGTAACATCCTTTGGTGCTGTTAGTAGCAGAAAGAAAAGAAATGGTTTCACCAAGAAATGGTAAACCCAGTCGTCCAGGGATTTGTCCTCTCCAACTAATTGCGACCCTTTTCCAAGCTTTTGAAAACAAAATTGTTACGCCAAGAGAAAACGCTGCAACTATTATAATATCATAATAATATTTCTGTCCGAGGAAGATAAGCTCTGCCATGGTTGATCGATTTAGCATGTATTTTCAGCTAGTTAGCTTCCTCGACCATACCCATCTACTAATCAATAAAAATTCAAAAACATACATTTAAAGGTTGAAGGTATTATCATATAGTTTAAGGCAAGTGCATTTAATTTTTATATGTAATGACATATATTAAAGACAGACCATTATATATAATTACTAATGAAGGGCATCTTAGAGAGATGCTTACACAAATTTGGTAAGATTCATATAGGTAAAAGACAATTTGTACAATCAATTGATTAGTTTATAAATAAATGGTCTCTAATGACAAATAATTAATTAATTATCCAATCTCTATGATTTATTAATCCTGATGAAGACTAGGTAGCTAAAGGACAACTGATCAAATCGATCGGTCAAGGCAATTGTAGGAGTGAGCCTTGCTTGCCTGCCATAGCCGCGGTGGATAGCTCTCATACATGAAAAATGGAGGATGTTGCGCCATTATAAGCTAAAATGGTAACCCAAAAGCGAACCAGCCAAGATCAGATGAGAACGCTTTTGTTCTGATTTGATGAGTGTAGGGCAAAGAGGTGGCACAGCACAGCATTGATCTGGTGGACTTTCTTCTTCAAATAGACAGAGAAAGAAGGATCCCACTATAGTGCTTGAAGGATTTTAAGGATTTTTTTTTGTAATACAGGGGAAGAGGGTATCTAGCTAGCTATTTTGTGGGTGGTCCATCAGAATTGGACAAACTTCCCCATCATAGATCCAATTTGTAGCGATAACACTTTAGTGCTCGCATAAAACGATAAATATTCTGAAGTTAGAGCTTGGGGATTGGCTAATTTGGCAGACTATGTTATCCTCCTCCTCAAAATTACCAATGAAGTTGCTACATGTTTCACTTAAAAAGGTAGATACATTGTTTATAATTAAAAAGGTACAAATGCATATCCAAACACATTAAAGCTAGTCCTGATTTTCTAATCAAGTAGATGAGTTATATCTTTAAAATTATAGGTTCGAAAAAAAATAGACAAAAAAAAAAACACATTGAGGCTAAGTGGAAACTTCTACTTTGTGACGGAGTACATTAAAATAAATATATTATATCACATAATATTTATATAAGATATTAATGATGTGCCTATGGAAGTCTAATTTGTAGTTTACTTAATTATTTATTGGTTGGGAATTCCTTATAATATATAATGTATACACAAACTTCTGTCATTTGATTTTAATTATGCTCAAATTAAGTAAGACGCATATGCATGCAGATTAATTATGGCATGGAAATTGATCAATGCGATGAACCGCTGATCTAACCCGTGGCAAAATAAATAAATAAATAAAAGTAAAGATCTGCTGACTGGACCGAGGCATCAGAATGGGATTTAATTTTGGGCCTACCAAAAATGTCTTTGCCAAATGCCCAAAATTTAGAGGTCCAGACTAATTTAAAATTATATTTTATATTATTGAAAGTTTTTTTTTTTTAATTTAAAAAAAAAATATTATAGAAAGTTGAAAAATTGGATTTCGTACTATTTTAGAGACAACATAAATTTTATACTCTTCGTACTTTTTCTTTGCTAATTCCTATTAAATTTTTGCCAATTATACCTTGTTACATCGTTTTTATTCCGTCCAAATTATAACAGCTTAATTTTAACTAATCAAGCAGGTTTCTACTATATATTCAGTATATAGAGTCAGAATTTATAGGTTTTGGTCCAATATTTTCTTCATCGAGTCACTCGACTATCCAGCTTTTGGCATACGCTCACAGAGTCTACAAGAAAGAACTTTCAGTGCCGGGGATGGTTCTCTAAGCTCGCATCAATATATATATGCATATATATAGTTAATTTGGTGCTGAATTTTCTATTCACTCAAATTTTACTTCATTTTGGTTATACACGTACAATTCCAAACCCATTCCAATCATAACCATGTATAAATGGATTCTTCTTCTGATAATAACTTGGCAGCGCCCAAGACCGGTCAATACTGGTTTTAGAAGATTGCTTATTTATTGCCATTGCCAACCGGTCAATACTGGTCGTGGAAGACATTGTCTGCACCGTTGAATTTCTAGGACCGTATGGATCATCAATCAACACCTTCAAATATAATCATTCCAAAGTTAAAAAGGTAATTAGGATATATGCATATATAAGCATGTTTATATATCATTTCTTAATTTTTCTTTTCATTAAATTTTTTGGGTATTAATTATATGTTCGTTTCTTTATTTTTATTATTAATTTATATATATATATATATTTGAATCTTGCAAAAATTACTGGATAAGATTTTACAAGCACCATGTGCCTTTTTTTTTTTCTGAGATAAATTAAATAAAAAGGTGTAACATAAGATATTGTACTTAATTAGAATGATTTGGAAAATGTAAAGTAAAAGGAATACTAATGAGTGAAAACTTGCAGATAAAGTAGGATAATATAGATTTAGTGCAATAATAAAACTATTGAAAATACATTTTTAATTCAAAAATTGCGAACTCTCCTTCTACAATTTTTTTTTCTCAATATGTAATACTACAAATAAAAAAAAGCCTAATTGAGAAGGATCACTGATAATTTCCGTTCAAAATTTGATAATGAAATCTCATTTTTCAATTTAAAAATAAATAAAAATTCAATGTCTGAAAAATCAAAAGACTGTCTAGAAAATAACTACAAAAGAGAATGAATTATTCATAGAAGAAATGAATGAATTTTCTGGAACTTTCAAACATTGATGGGCCACAACTTTTTTAACGATGGCAAAAAGTTGGACTGTATAGGTGGGCTGCCATAGTTGCTAAGCCCATAAAGGGCACATTTTTATTTATTTATTTTTGAAAAGAAAATGCACGTACTTGATGCTTTTGGAACTGCTTCCAAAATTTAATTTTTGAAAACCAGAAAAGAGAGGAAGGAGAAGAGCTCAAATTTTACATCAATGGCTGACTTAACTATAAAAAAAAAAAAAAAAAAAAAAAACGCCAGTAATCCTATTGATATCCCTCTGACCGATTTTTATTTTATTTTGTAGTTTGAAAACGAGTTTTATAAATAGCTATGGGACACACTAAAAATTATACACAATAGTAAATCAAGTATTCAACATATTTTGGGTAAGATATTAGTAAAAGATAATATAGTATATATTCCTTGAATTTTACCTCATTTTCAAGTTATATCTAGAGATTTCAAATACTTTAGAAAATGCTCATAATTTAAAAATATTATTTTTTTGAATTTAAGTGAATTTATACTTGTTTTGCATTGTTTAAAGATGAAAAAAGAATTAAAGTGGTACAGTTGAATTTCCACTTCTTCCAAAAGTTTATTTTTCTTTTAAGCATTTTCCCTCACATGTAGGTCCAGAATCTTTTGGATTCATTTAGATCATTACATGTGTTTTTAATTTTTCTGGATGGAGTTGTTGAATTTGGAATCCAATATTTCAAAATCTTAAGCTCTGATACTAAGTTGAATTTCTACTTCTCTCAAAATCTTAAACTAATGTGAGGTGTGCCTTTATTTTTTTAAGCATTTTCTCTAACAATTATAAATACTTGATTTGGAAGTTGAAATTGAGAGGAGTTTCACATCGAAAGCACAACAAGCATTTTGGAAGTTCCTCACTTATAAATAGAAGTTTCACCAACTTTTGAAAAGATCCCTACGCATTAACACACACCAACAATATAGATTATTTAATTTATTCTCGTTAGAATTTACTTCGAATAGTCAAGTGTTTTTGGTTAAAAAATTTATTTAAAAGATATTGTAACCCTTTAATTATTTTGTTCTCAATAATTAATATAACACACTTTTTTTTAAAACTGTTATAGGTTCGAAGTGGCATGATAGCGTACTAGAAAACGAAAGACTAATATATAAATTAATATTATCAATATAAATCAAAAGACTAATATACATTTATACAGTTAAATTTAATAGAATTTTATTAAAATATACAAAACTATAAAAATTAACTTAAAATTATACTAAACATAAAAAAATCATTATGTATAAAGATAATATTGTGATGCTAACAAAGATTATTTCAAGACACTGTCAGGAATGCTAAATTTCATCCATGTGTTATGGTCGAGTGGATTAGTGTTCACTACTAGTACCAACCACAAAAGGAAGCTTGACCCGGCCTTGTTATGGCTTGGTTGGATGGATGTTCGTATGTCCTGCTGCATCCTTTGTGGCTTTAAACTCCTGCATCCATTTACTTTGGCATCAACAAGCAGATGTTGTTCGAAGAGATTGAGCAACTTCAAATCACACAAGTCACTCCAGTAAAAGTGGCCGAGCAACTCATCAAAACCAACAACTCCGATACGGCTTTTCAGGGTCTAATTGCATTTTGAAAAATTAAAAAGGAGAACGAAGAAGTCAAAACAAAAACAGATTAGGAATCTAATCAAGATTCAGAAGCTAAAGATGGAAAAACTAATTTTAAGAAAAAGTTAAGGAAGTGGAATAATGAAGATAAAAAGAAAGTGACACATAGGAACTCAATGTAGTATATTACAATTAATCTTCACATTGATGCACGGATTAAGTGACCCCTATTATAGTGGGTCGTGTTTGTTTTTGGGTGCAATATGGAAATCTTGGCATCTTGCAGTTGAAAAAAGGAGCAGTTAGAGCATGTTTGTTTAAATTTTTGTTTTTCGTATTTGGTTTTCCGTTTTTATTTTTGATTTTTTTGAAAAACCAAAAATGGAAATATGTTTGATAACTGTTTATCATTTATTATTTATCATTTTTTTTTCAAAAACATTTTTAAAATTTTAACAAAAAAAAAAATCATTTTTTTTCCATTTTTCTTTTCCGTTTACGTTTATTTTTGCTGTTTTTCAGTCTCATTCTTCTCCACCTACATTTTCACAATTTCACTCGACCCAGTGTTCCTCTTCAGTCTCTGATCGTCAACTTTACTGAAACGATAACTTCACCATTTTTTATTTCGTGGAGGTGTGCTTTCTCTCTGCTTCGAAGCTCTATCAAACAACCATGTACTTTTAACTCTAGATCTGAGATTCTATCACAAACTTGTTTCCTTGTCTTTCACTTGATTTTTCTGTTTGTTATCGTTTGTTTTTTGTTTTGGCTTCGGATTTAGAATTGGTGGGTTTTTCTCTTTGCTTCAAAACTCTATCAAACAACCAGGTTTGATTAA
The DNA here is from genome assembly GCA_003254975.1 of Ochetophila trinervis. Lineage (NCBI taxonomy): Eukaryota > Viridiplantae > Streptophyta > Magnoliopsida > Rosales > Rhamnaceae > Ochetophila > Ochetophila trinervis. The sequence continues at coordinate 8,069 of QANX01004296.1, read as the reverse complement.
TATTCTATCTTCTTCAGTTGTTGTTCTATCAAACAATCAGTAGATTTTCATGTTGTTTTTTTTTTTGCTCTAAATTTATGTTCAACTATGATGATGGTTTGAAATCTGACTGTGTTATCCTGTAATAGAAAATGTTGGATAGTAAATGAATGGGAAAAGATTATCTTTTTATGGATTGAGCCTTGCTTGCTTATATTTTCTTCCATCTTTTTATGTCTTAATATTTTATCAAACAATCGGTGGATTTTCTTGTTGTTCTGTTTTTTTTTTCTCTAAATTTCTGTTCAACTATGATGATGGTTTGGAATCTAATTGTACTGTCCTGAAATAGAAAATGTTGTATAATAAATGAATGGGAAATGATTATCTTTTTATGGATTGAACCTTGCTTGCTGACCAAGTACATATATTATTTAGCTTGCATTGTTGAACTACTCCTTCTGTTATTATGTTCATGGTGGGGTCCATTCAAAGATGGCTACTATGCCTTTTGTTTTTTTGGTAGCTTGCATATTGTTCACTTAGCCTTTGAAGAAAGAAAGAAAAAAAAGATAAAAGAAAAGGTAAACCGGATAGATAGTGATTACTAGAAAGCAACTAATTACATAAAATTGGTACAATGAAAACAACAGTGCATATGTAAATTTCTGTCTGTAATTATTATCAAACACATCTTGTTCAACGTCAACGTCTAAATATTTAGGGAACCCTTTTTCTTTGGGCTTTCATCATAATTGTTCTCAAGACTTTTTTCCAAATTAATGAAATTAACACCCAAATTTTTAGCTTTTTCCTTTGATACTTGGTAGATTGGCATGAGGGGTTTGTCATCTTCACACCTAAGAAGTAAACAAAAAATAGAATTACAAAACCATATAGCCTGCTTGGTAAGTGATTTAGAAACCTGATAAAGCAATGGAACTCTGTTTCTGTATCATGCTCTCTAATACTTAGAGAATGATTTCGGGCTGGAATTCTCCACCCCCAATATCAAAAGAAAAAAATAAAAAAAAGTTACTTTAATAAACAATATCTTCCACCAGCATAAGGAAAGAAAATTCAAATGCTTTAATATGTGCATCTGCAACATCTCTTAACATCAAGTCCAAGATTCTGGTTCTTCTGTTTGGTCACTAAGAAATCAAGTAACCTCTTGATTGATGATTTCGTGACTGAGAGAATGAGAAATTTCCAATGAACTCTGTTTTATTTCTGGTGGAGGAGTGGAAATATATAAATGTAATAACAATTTATTTGCAACAGTTTCATATCTTTATTTTATTTTATTTTATCTTGTTATTATTAGTTACTGTTTTTTTATTTTTGGACAAGATTGTATGCTAATTGTAAATATGCTGAAATTTTTCTCTAGTAGATTTTTAAAAAACAATCAAATATGAATCTTAGTGAAAATATTAATGATGAAAAAAAAAACTAACATGGTCTGAGAAGAATGAGACCATTTTTATTTTTTTAAAAATTTATAATTGGTTATTTAAATTTTATTTTTATTTATTTATGAATCTGTATTTGACATTTTAAAAATTGGTTTTGAATTTCTAATATGAATTTTATATGTAAAATTTAATTTTTGATTTTTAGTATGGATTTTATATTTAACATTATACAAAGTAAAAAGAAAAAATCAAAAACAAAAATGTTATCAGACGAGATTTTATTTTTTCGTTTTCAAAAACTAAAAACAAAATGATTATCAAACAAGTTTTTATTTTTTTTAAAAAAATAAAAACCAAAATCTATAAACTAAAAATAAAAAATAAATGTATTAAGAAACCACATTTTAGAGTTTAATTTGCCCAACTCAAAAGCTTGTGCACTTTGAAAATAAAAAATTTATTGCGTTTTGGTTTATGTTTTGCCAAATTCTTTTTTTTTTTTTTGGTAACTATGCTTTGCCAAATTTAAATCAATGTGGATGGGCATTAATTTAAAAAAGGAGAAGCATGGTTCACATTTTCATTAACATATAAAAAGCAAAACTATTTTTTTATTTTATTTTTTATTTAAGTGTTGATGAGAATCTTTTCGACAATTAGAGGGACATTAATGGTCTTTGCTTTTACTGGTTTCCTTGTTTTGTTTACCACTAACTTTTTTTTTTTTTTTTGGTAACTGACTAAATTTCCTTTTCCTTCTTCCCCTTGAGGAATTCTACTATGCAGCGTCTATGGACAACTATTGACCTCTGTAATGTGAAGATGTTGCTGATCTCTTCAGTTGATGATTGTTAAAGGTATTTATTATTATTATTATTATTATTATTATTATTATTATTATTATTATTTATTTTTTGAAGATATTCCTTAGGTATTTCAATGAATTGAAAATTGATTATTACCTCTCACGCACACTAGCATTTAAATGAAAATTATTAGAAATTTGTTGGCCATTTGGTTTTTTGACTTTAGTCAATTTTCAAAGTGGAATGAAATTACATAAAAGTACCAATTCATTAATCGAGAATTATATTGTTTAATTGTATTTTTTTTTCACGAAAAGTTGCCTTTTGCAATTAAATTTTTTTTGGAAGGTACATTTACATATAAAAAATACACAAATACATGCAAAAAAGGTACTTTTATGTGATTTACCAAAAAAAAAAAGGTACTTTAATGTGTAATGATACATTTAGGAATTGACATATTGTATTGGTATTTACCCTTTCAATATCTATAAATAGGTTCTTTTTCATTTTATTTTCATTGATTCCAATTAATAACAACATTATTTTATATTAATAAAAAGTAAAAGTGCTTATAATTTAATTATAAATTCTGCATATTTGAAAAGAGTTCAAATCAATTTTAATTCGATGTTTTTGAAGAATTTGAAATGCCATTAACTATAAAAAAATATATTAAACGGTTACCATCAAACCATAAACACTTGAATGGAACAAATTTTATATAAATAATATAGAATCACTCGATCTATTTATAGATTTTGTTTCACATATTTTTATAATTTTCTTAATTCTATTCTTATTTAATTTTTGTTTTTCTTGAATAAACTTTTATCAAATTTTTATTATTGTATTATTTAGTATAACAGGAAGTTTACACATTTATTTTTTTCTGAAAAACAAATTTCCTAGAGTTTTGTAAGATACCCAAAAGATAGCGATTCATTCAAAGCAGTGATGAAATTAAATTAAAGTCCTTGGATTATAAATGTTTTGGTACTTAGCAATCAATATTGGAAAGGGAGAGAGTCTCGTACTGTCTTTCATAACAAAAGTGTTTTTCAACATCTGAACTGTTTACAGGTCAAGCGAGAAGAATGTGCTTTGACTAACCCCTCTTGTATGAACCTTTTCCTCTACCACGCCGAAAGTTAGTGTGCCATGGACCACACTCTTCCAACAATGTGATCTGTTATTTATTTTTATTTTTTTAAAAGACAGTTCAAAGTGGCAAATGTAATGTTACGAACAGAGACGAAAAGGCTTAGCAAAATCCCAATTTGCCAATTTACTTGAACAACCACAAATAGACAATAAAGAAACTCCAAAATCATATAAAGATACAAAGATAATTTGCCTGATAACAAGTCCTAATAAAAATGATCTGAAAAAAAAAAAAAAAAAAAAAAAAAAAAAAAAAAAAAAAAAAAAAAAAAAAAAAAAAAAAAAGGCTAGTTTGGTTTAATTAAAAATCAACAAGGTTTGGGTACCTTTTTCTCTTTTGAAGTTTGCCATGTTCAAGCTTTTTTTTTTTGTCGGATTGCAAATTTGTATGGAAGATAGAGACTCTTCTGCAAAAGGGACCGGCTAGCTACCGTGGCGTGGGTATTTCATTGGACAATCACACGCAATAAAACGACTATATGAGATAATGGCCTTTAATCGCTTTCTCAAGTACATGCATTTACATCTCCATTATTGTTTCAAATTGAATCGAATCCTATTTGGATTTCCATCTGGTTTTTTTTTTTTTTTTTTTCTTCCCATGGCTGTAAAAAACTACCGTATCCAAAAAAAAAAAGAAAAAACACCAATTGTCCCTCGGAAAAATGTACTAGATTTTTTTTTTTTTTTTAAAGAAATGCATTTATAACACAAAAAGCCCTCTAAAATAGAGGATTACACTGTAATCCCTCCCACCTCTCATTGATCAGAATCGATTTCGTATCCGGGGGGAGGTATTCAGAATTCGAAACATCAAAAAATAAAGAAGAATTACTGGCTAAAGAAAGTTTAACTACTCTGTCAGCTGCAAGGTTGGCCGATCTTGGGTTCCAAACAAAGCTCCAGTTAAATTTTGAGCTCCTCTCTCTGATTTGCAGAATTCCTAACCGTGTGTCCCGCGTTTCTGGTTCAAAGTCAGCATTTATGGCTCTTATTAGAACAAGGTTCTGGTTCAAGATCAGCATTTATGGCTCTTATTAAAACCTTTCTTTTACAGCAAGTATGAGAATCGAGAATCTCTGCGTGCGTGGGCTAACATGGATATGCATTTGGCATCGGAAAAGAGGAGCTACCTCCAACCGTAACAGGAGTGACACATGGTGTCACAAGCATCAAATAGGTAATCATTCATTAAAAGTGACAAAGATGATTACCCTACCAATTACATATAAGAGCCACGCAATTGCTTACGCATATTGGAGAACGTGTTTTCCCACTATTAGCCCCGATTGCTTACGCATTAAGGTTTAGGTTAGAATTTAACTTTTCTATTAAACGATTAATTAATGACCGGTTTAGAGGTAAAAATAAATACTAGTAAGAAAAATAAAAAGTAAGTGAGATAAAGTAATCTTAAAACTATTAGTGGCTAGCATTCCCCTGTGCGAATTCCACGCTCTCACTATTGTTCACTTTAGCAATATAAATAAATCTATAGAATACATAAGCTAAGCTAGTGATACATACGATTTACAAACCTCGAGAAAACCAAAGCCGGTCTTTCTCTCAATTATTCAGCCATCATGTTCTCTGCCAAAGAATTTCCCTCTCCATCGTCAATGTTCTCGGCCTATGCTTCCATGGCCGCTTCAATGATGCTGTTCCGGTCCATGGCCAATGAATTGGTACCCCATCCAATTCGCGGCTATCTGATATCTACTTTACGCCACGTGTTCAAGTTTCACGAGCCCAAACTCACCCTCGTCATCGACGAAAAAACCGGCATGGGCATGGCCGGCAACCAAGTGTACGATGCCGCTGCTGTTTATCTCTCTACCAAAATCAGTCCCGACATAGAGAGGCTGAAGATCAGCTTGGGACCCAAGGAAAAGCATTTGACTATTCAGCTCGACAAGGGTGAGAAATTGGTCGATTTCTACGATGGGATTGAGCTTCAATGGAGGTTAGTCTGTTCGGAGCCCCAAAAAAACAACCCAAATGATCATTACAGTCCGAGATCCGAGAAAAAGACCTTTGAGCTTAGCTTCCGCAAGAAACACCAAGACAAAGTATTGAATTCCTATGTGCCTTTCATTCTTGAGAGAGCAAAAGCCGTTAAAGATGAGAGAAGGAACTTGAAGATGTTCACGCTTACCAGTAACATCCATAGTTGTAATGGGGCTAATTGGGTTTCTATAAATCTGGAACACCCTGCAACTTTCGAGACTTTGGCTATGGACCCGGATCTGAAGAAGGCAGTGATGGAGGATCTTAAAAGATTTGTGAGGAGGAAAGAGTTTTACAAGAAAGTTGGAAGGGCTTGGAAACGTGGGTATTTGCTGTATGGTCCTCCAGGAACTGGGAAATCAAGTTTGGTTGCAGCCATGGCCAATTACCTTAAGTTTGATATATATGATTTGCAGCTCGCAAATATTTACAGAGACTCGGAGCTGAGAACTTTGCTTCTTTCTACAGCAAATAGGTCCATTCTTGTGATTGAAGACATTGATTGCAGTGTGGAAATCACTGATCGTCGAGATTATCATGGAGCTGGGCCGAATCAATTTGATCAGCAAGAAAAGAACAAACGGTCTTCTGTAAGTTCCTCCTATTTGCATACTCTGTTTTCTCTTCCTTTTTATTTTTATTTTTTAAATTTATAAAAAATGCTTGAAGAATTACCGATTTTAGCTGCCACTGTTTTACTTCTTCAATTCCCATCAAACTCTAATAATCCATATACTCTTTTTTGCCCATTTTTGTTTTTCATCTTTTTGGAGCAGGGTAGAATAGAAATGAAAGGGGTAGATTGATTTGTGGGACAGCGTCAAATGCTATGATTTTGGTTTTTGTGATTTGGTGAATCTTAATATTTGGGTGTGGTAGAATCTCATTGGCTCTAAAGTAGTAGTTTATTATTGGAAACATTTAATAGCATCGATTAAACCCCCCACCATTAGCGTTCCCACCACTAGCTCGCACATGGCCTAACATAATCCTATTACTGTGTGGCGTGCATAATAAAACATAGTGTAAAAGCTGTTTTTGTTTTTGGTAAAAAGTGTAAAAGCTGTTTGGTAGCAGAGAAGGGAAAGAAAAAAAGAAAAAGAAAAAGCTCCATTCTTGTGTAAAAGAAAAACATAATTTTCGTTAAGTAGTAATAAAATATCAGTGACATGACAACTTATTTAATAGGCACACTACCTTTGTTTTCTTTCAAGCAAAAAAAAAAAACCTTTGTTTTCTTATTCGCCCAAAAAAGAAAAAAAAAAATTACCTTTGTTTTCTTTTTGTTTAAATTTCATAAAATAATAATAATAAAGCACTATACTGTACTAAACTTTTTTTAACCCCCTTGTTTTTTCTCATGTGTTTGAAGCAGTTGACTTTGTCTGGACTACTAAACTTCATAGATGGTTTATGGTCTACTTGTGGAGATGAGAGAATCATCATATTCACCACTAATCACAAGGACAGACTAGACCCTGCTCTTGTCCGTCCCGGTCGAATGGACATGCATATTCACATGTCCTACTGTACCTACCATGGATTCAAGCTTTTGGCCTCCAATTACTTAGGCATCAATGGCCACCATAAGCTCTTTGCAGAGATTGAAAGCTTATTGAATGAAACAGAGGTGGCTCCTGCACAAGTTGCAGAAGAGATGATGAAGAGTGAAGATGTTGATTTTGCACTTGAAGGAATTGTTAAGCTTCTTAAGAGGAAGAAAATGGAAGATGGCGAATCAGATGAAGGTAATAAAGCTGATAACAATATTGGAAATAAAGGACCAAAAAGGCAGAGAATAGTCAACAAGTTAAGAGAATCTTTAAGGAATACTAGAAGAAATAGCACAAGAAGTAGAAGGGTAGCTTTGTAATCAGCTGCACTTATTCTGGGACAAAGAAACTGATATATAAAAAGTATTGGAGCTAGATTTTGCTTCTCTGGCAAAAAATGTTTTTTTCTTTTTTTTTTTTGGTGAATTCTCTGGCAAAAAATGTTAGTTTTATATTTTTTAGTTTTTTTATGAATCTGGCAAAAAATGTTAAATAATAATTTAATATGGTGTTAAAATTCAGAACTAAAGTTTCAAGAAATTTTAAATTTAATAATTTCACTAAAAAATAAAAAATATCCATATGGACTTAAATATCAAAAAGAGTGTTAGAAAAATATAAAACACATTATTTATTTTGCTATAGATGAATATAAATTAAAAGTGAATTGATTAACTTTCTTTTTGTTGAAATAGGGTGCTTACGTCCTGCAACAAAACTTTCAGAACCCAATGCAATAAAAGTCTAAAAGATCAACCTAGATGTCTCGCTCTTTTAACTTAATTAAGGGTGCAATAAATCAATATTTTTTTAAATATAACCACTATAAAAAGCTTGAACCTATTTCAGTAAAAAAGATTGCCATAACAGAGAAACAATCTCAGTGAGAAAATTTTATCAATAAAAAGAAAATTCTCAGTGAGAAAAGGATTTTTTATTATATGATTTTAGTCCTTATGCATAAGAGAGAGTGGAATAAAGCGAGGATCATATTGATAATTTGATAACAATTTGATATGCCCATGTCATAAATCTATAAAGGATCGACCTTGTTTACCCACTCATCACACCCATTATCAATATTATGTTTTAATTTATAATTGACTTCGCAATTTTAGTTTTTTTCTTTTTTTTTTTTCTTT
>QANX01004295.1:80998-99562 GCA_003254975.1 Ochetophila trinervis | reverse complement strand
TTTTGTTTTTTCATATTGTTTAATTTTTTTATTAATTTTTTTTGACATGTTTTATATGGAATAAAATATTATATATGCTTTAAAATTTTCATTTTAAAAAAAGCATTTTGTCAGTACAATTGAAATCAATGCAGAAAAATGGAAGTTACTATGGTTAGGGTTGGATCGAAGAGGGGCATCCTTACCAAAAACTTACGCTTACTGCTTAACTTCAAATATGGGCTTCTGTCTTGTACCAACCAACGTTTGTACAGTGCTGTATAAGATAGGGATAAAGGCCATAATAGTCAATAAACCCAACCCCACCGCACAATTTTGTCTCCATAATTTGGTAATTTATAGACTTATTGAAGATGCCATGTTGCGAATAATACCAAGGACTGTGTTTGGCTTTTGCTTCGCTCTCCTTTTCATGCAGACAAGGTTTCAAAGTGCTTTTTTTTTTCCCACCTCACCACCAAGTTTATTTTCCGGGACCAGAGGGTGTACCCCTGTGCATTCTGTACCCATTGGTGACGACAAAAGTGAACAACGAGGGACCTCTCAGCTTCAACGGTTGGTCCAGCTTCGACTTCTACAATTCAATACCAAAATCCTAACAACACAATCTTTTATCGTACAAAATTACGAGACCAATCATGCATTTAAGAGCAATCAAATGGAATTTCCCATTTCCAAATAACATTTCTTAACTATTCTAATTTATAATTGCATCACCTTTTAAGTAGCAGTACCATTCAGTTTGGGATGCTTGTGAATGATAGGTTTTTGATATGAATAGCAATCATAAACGCCAAGACTCCCACTCAGTGTCGGATGAGGAAATTAGTTTGACCCATCCGTGTTGAATATTGAACATGTTGGCGTGGCCACAGCTCCGTATTCTTGACCCCATAATTCTTGACATATTGGCTGCTCTTTTATACCTTTATTAAAAAAAAATTTCCCCAACTTCTTATGGTGATGGTGGGTGGGGGAGGGGTTGGAAGAGAAGGATTAGGACCTTATGTATGCTTTAGCGATAAGCATGACTTCTCTTTTTGTGCCTGTCAAATAACACCAAATGAAAACCTTACAAATATTAACAAAAGTCTTCCACAGCCATCCCCAAAACCCAACAATTCAGCATCTTTTGTACCTTTCTTTCAAAGTATCATATTAGGAAAGTATAGTCATACAACAAATTCTGTGTGGTTATATATTTCAAACCACTTCTAGATTATTAAACAAGAAAGGGAAGAAAATGTCCAATTCCCTCTTACACCACCCAATGTAAAAACCATTTCTTCTCTTTGGGTTGGTCATTTCAAGGGTTAGATGTGCAAAGTTCAATGTTTAATTATGTAAGAAAGCACACCCAGGTGTTCAAAATGTTTAAAATAAAAAAAAAGATGTTTATTTTACACAGTTCCATCCCCCTGAACAAAACGCTTGACAAACTCTACAATGGTGGGATTCTAAAAGACTAATATATACATTTATGCAGAGTCTGAACGATTATAACACCAAGGAGCTTGTTGAAATTCCGAAAGGGAATATAAGTACTAAATTGCGAAAGTGTTTCACATTTGAGTCTTCGCTTTGAGGAGGTGAAGAATTCAGGAACCCATGGGAACGAACAAGGAAAACTAACTACAATCACAATGCACACTTAACTTCTCCATAGAAGCATGATATACAAACTCTCCTGTAGACTGAGCCATTAAAGCAAACTATATTTCAAGGATTTTTCCATGATCTACAAATGAAATAATCTCAATTTGGATTGAAAAATCGCCAAGGCTTATTGGAAAAATTCAGTGAGAAAAGGGCCAATATATAGACAACAAGTCTACAACAATGCAAAAGAAAAAAAGAAAATTAAAGAAAAGAAAAGGCAATTCAATCCACATTATGACACTTCTTTGACGTGGAAATAAATTTATATCAAAGTAGTTTAATTGAATATACACAAGAGCGAAGGGTAACTCAGAAACCCAATCATCTCTGTCTTAAAATCAATCTTTTCTTCCATTGGGATGAAGGAAAAATGAGAAGATGTATATCAACATTGTCATATTTTTTCTTCATTGTATTTTTCTTGAAAGCTTACACTTGGAAATGAAGATAGTAGCTGGGTAATTTAGACTACACAATTTCAAGAGCTCAGCGGCTCGCTGCTTCAGTACTGCATTGCAACCGCTCTGAATAACAAGCAGCAGCTTTGCCGCCAAACCTGCCTCAACAGCTAGTGAAGTACATTCTACCGGGAAAAGCTTGCAAACCGCCCACAAAATCGAGAGCGCAATCTGGGTACAGCTCTCTGAAACCTTCATCAGTAATCTAACCAAATTGGGTATTGTGTTGTGACAATCTTTCAAAGCCAATCTTCCTTCAGGGAGAGTCGACAAATCTTCTAAGATATAAAGGGCCAATTCCAAACACTCATTATTCAAACTGGGCAAGATCTCAATCAATTGAGGAACTGCCCCAACGCTCACAGCGGAGTTTCTGAGTGATTCGTGCGAACAAATAGTCTTCAGCAAACAGAGTCCGGGCAAAACCCCATTGGGGTTCCTCTTATCCTTCACTAGCCTCAGCAATCCAACCACAAGACTCAAGCTCGACACAACTTCTGAGTTGAAATCCTTGCCATCCATCAAAAGCTGTATCAATTTTGTGCAGTTGATCTTGGTCTCAATAGAGCCCTCATTCAGCATGTCCACCATTAAGGATATCTTGGACGGTTGAATCAGACTCTTCTTCGACTCCGAATTAAGGTCCACATTCACAAGGATTCCAATTGCTTCAGACCCAACAGCGTGAGAAGTGAAAGGACCCAACAAAGAAGAAATCAAAGTAACGCCACCATTACCCACCGTCGTCCTCTTAGCCGAACCATGAGTGGTCACCACCTGTCTGAGCTCCTTTAGAGCTTGAACTCTAGCTTGACCCTTAACTTTCTTCAATGTCTCCAAGAGCTCCAAAGCCCTGCCCTGCACATCTTCGGACCTCTTCTTCACGGCTACATACTTCTGCGAGAACCAACTGTAAATCAGCTGGTGAAGGGTCTTATTCGGTGTGATCGATTCGTCCCAAAGCTCTTGCATTGTTGTGGGGCAAGTATAGTGGCCAAACGAGAACCATTTGAGAATGTTAGCCCTCTCGTAGGTCTGACCGGTGCAAAGAGTAACAGGGTCTCGCATTGGCTCCAATGAGATTGGACAAATAAACACCGAAGGAACCTCAATGGACTCGAGCTCTTCAATCATTTTTATCAGATCCAATTTTTCAGCGACAGACTCGCCACCGCAGTTGAACCCACCACCGCAACCTAGAATCCCATCTTTGACTGCGGTTTCCAGATCCAGAACGTGCCCTCCACCGCCCATATCGAGCTTGACATCTCCATCTCTTTTCCGACCAGGAGGCTGGTACATCGGCATTTTGGTATATGCCCTCTTCTTTTCTTTATTTTATTTTATTTTTTCCGAAATACTCACAGAGAAACCAAACGGAAACACTGGATAAGGGAATGAGCGACCTTCAAAAATGCAAGAAAGCGAACAAGAATTTCCCTTGAAGACCCGTCTGTCCCATCACATCCCTGGACAAGAAGCGTGTGGGAAAGGAAAAGAGAGAGAAAAGAAAAAAAAAGAGGGAACAAATAGTGTCTCTCTCTCACTTTCTCTTTCTTTGACTCTCTTTGGCTATTGTTCTCGTTGACAATTACTAGCAGCTAAGACCATCAACGGGTGCAATCTTTTCTCCTATTTCTTGCTTTATCTGCTCTCTTTATCATCTGATTTCTTTCTCTAATCAAAAGGCCCACCTCACTCTTCAGAGCCACTACACCACCCTTCATCATCATCATCAAATCAAGGGCATGATGAAGTTGATAATCTTCTTCTCTAATACCAAAGCTCTCACTTCCTCTTCAAGCTCAAGAAAAAGCTTGAAATCATCACCCCCGGTCAGAGAAAAAAAGAGTAAAAGACGCAATCAAACCGATAAAAAGTTGAAAAAAAAAATACTCATACACGAGCAAGAACAGTACCCACCCCCGAAAATTTCCAAATTACCCAAATAGATTAATGGCGTAAATATTCAAAAAGACTTTCGAACCGTAAAGACATGAGAGAATGAAAAAGATAACTCAGGAGGATACCGAGCGAAGAGAGAGAGAGAGAGAGAGGAAAAAGGAGAGCAGAAGAACAAGCTATCCTCTGCACAGTCTCTTCACTGCTGGTCTTCTTGTGGGGGCGGACGACGAGAACCCCCATAAAAATTGTTTATTTTCTTTTTAGAATATATATTTTTATTTTCAATTTACTTGGGAAAGTAGAAGATTACTGAGAGTAACCGGCTATAGGCGGTGGCTCTACTCTGCAGCCTAGGCGACCGTGCAGCACACGTGCAGTCAAATCTCGGTTAAGGATTTTATTGATGTGAGTGAATGTGTGTGGAATAAGGGACTGACTAGCAAATAATGAAAAATTAAAAGAGAAACAGAGGGAGAGGCTTATTAAAACTGTCGCACCTGCGTGACACAACCTGTAATGCAACGCTTCAACCAAAGAATATTAGTAGTCAAATCTCGATCTCCAAAGTTTTGCAGTTTTGCAATTGCTCCTATCTGTTTCACACACAGTTTTGGGATTAATCAAATAATTAATCGGGGGTTAGGACAGAGCAAAAGCGTCGGACGCGCACGGTTTCCCATCGCCACGTGGCAGTGCGTGGATGGACAAAAAGCAAAAAAGCAAAGTGGCTCAGCATCATCAAAGTGGTCAAACCGGAGACCGGAAAAGGAAATCGAGGTTGGGGCGAGGGGAGGGTCTACATCTACGTGCAAATCTTGGACCCTCAGCAAAACCAGTCAAAAGAAGAGCTGGCACTTTATGAAAGGCACGCTCTGCCTGGGCCCCACACCACGGGCCTTCTCGTTCCAGCTTCCCCCACTTTTATGTCTCTTTTTTAAATGTATTTTCTTTCTTGTCCTCCCAGCAAATTCAATTTTTTTTTGTTTTTGGGTTAAGAAGATTTTTAAAAATTATCCTTCAAGATTTGAACTCGAATCTATCTTTTTTTCCCTCGGAGAGATTCCATTTGATTAGGTCAATTAAAGAAAGTTGATTTTTTACCATTCAAAGTGTCGCATCGGTGGAATGTTTTAGTCGTGTCCATAGTCCAGTGGAAATTTTTTTTCTTTTTTTTAACTAAGATAAAGTAAATTTTGCATTTTGCAATTTTTTTTGAATTGCAAATTTTGCATCTCAGCACTGTCGGTATGCACTAGGCACATATTCGATTAAATTTTATTAAATTTGCACTTTGAGATAGTTGTGACTATTCGCTCCTAGTGTTTTTTTTGGTTGAATGGTTATTGGCTTCTAGTTAAATAGGAAACAAGAGTATCTTTAATATATTTTTTAAAAATTTTTATTTTTTTATTTTAAAGAGTAATTAAACTTTTTAATATTCCAATAGATTTTTTAAAATGAAAAATTTAAATAGAGAATAAAATTTGACTCTCTACGTTTGAAGAGCCAAACTCATTTTGTATGTATAATTTTTAATACATTTTATTTATTGTTGTATAATTTTTAAAACATAACTATAATTATATTTAATTTTATATTTTTTTATACATATAAAATTACTTTGCTAGTTGTATGTTTTATATNAAAAATAAAAAATGTGATAAATAATATCATTGGAGTTGAATAAAAAATTATATTTTTTATTTTATAAAATTATTAAAAATGTTATTTATTTTAAAAATTATACTGTTTAAAATAAAAAAAATATCATTAGAGATGCTCTACATTAAATTTCTGTATTTTCAGAAAAAACCATAAAAGAGGTTAGGTTTAGCCGTATGAGTCATGACAAATTTGCACCAAATAACCTAGCAATGCTTTAATTAACATATAGAGTCGGTTAGTAGGATCGTATTTAGAATATGCTGGTTTTACATGGCTTCAAAGATTGTTTTCTAGCCTTGTAATAATATTTATAACCTCTACGAAACAAAACAATAATCAATTGGATTTTTCTAATAATTATTGATGGTATAAGGGAAAAAACTCAAATGTGTGAAGTTTCTCTTCTTTTTTTTTTTATCAATAAACCTCTAAAGCTTTTTTATAAAATAAATAATAACAGTCTGGAGGTGGCTAACGTGGTCGTTTAACGGATAGCTATAGCCCACGATCAAAGTATACCCCCAGTCGTCTAAATACAGGTGAGATATCTCATTGGGAGGGGTGCAAAACGTGGCATGAACATTGGTGAGTCCAAAAAGCATAACAATATCAAACGCCCAGGTTGCTTGCCTGTCAGACAGGTCGTCTTCGGCTCGTTTCGCACCCCAAAAAGAGGACGCCCCTGATGCAATAAGGTTTGGGTATATGCGTAAGACTTGGTGGGCTTGGGTGAAGCAAATCCAAACCCAAAACCAAAAGGCCGATTATTACACAAGCCTATTTCAGTAAATTAAAGCTTTCATAAATGAATTGGTGGTGGAGCTGAACTTCTTAACTTTTCCATATCCATAATAGTGATAAAAGATTTCTCAAATTTACTCCTATCGTAACCAAGCCAACAAAATACACTGCCTAATATATGATATAGAGGTGGATGAGTCTTCTGCCTATTAAATGAATCATTTTTTTTTTCTTTTTCCATACCAGAAAATAATAAATAAAGTTTCCATTGGTATAGTCGACAGGTCGAGAAGTTATTGCAATAGTGATACATTTTCTACATAGCTTAATTGAGAATTGATAGCTGAGATTTCTCCAAGAATTTTGTCAATTGCACCATAATCTTTGAGTATCGATGTGTGAGAAGCACCGCGTACTTTGATAGCTTTAAGAGTTTGATTTTTCATATTAGCCCATAACGATTCAAGTGCTAACAAGCTTAGCATATTTACTGTTCCATCTCCTTCCCCATAGAGGATCTCTGGTTGCTCATCAAACCCATTTTCTCCATAGAACAGAGTTTCTGGTGTCCTAATACCACTCCCAAATATGCACGTAATTGGTACCCCAGGTGCTATTAGCTTCTCCATCAGAGGCAGAATCCGAGTTTCAAATGGATAAACCCCTTGTGGAAATCCAATATCATTGAGAAATTGAGGGATATCATATGCAGAATATGTTGCTGTTGGAGTGATAACCAGTGGCTTTTCACGGCCAAAAAAGTTAGGATTTGGCATCAGCCATAGATTGCTCTCTGAGCTCCTCTGCTCTTCCCTGACTAGCAAGGGCTTTACCAAAGGCACTCCTAATGAATAGCCCGAAGCAAAGGTGAGCATTTGCAACACAGAGCCACCCCATGGTGCAGAGAGCGCCACAAAATGCTTGATGAACTTTTGGCGCCAAGAAAGATGGTTTCGATTGAGAAGTTGGAGGACAAAGTGACCTCCTAAGCTGTGAGAGACAAGTATTACTGGCTTTCCTCCATTAGAAGCGCTTGCTTTCTCTACCAAATCTTTAAGGTCTTGTAGAAACTCTGTACCAACGTGGGATGGGTGACCTTCTGCTGCTAAACCATATCGAAAATCATATGGAGCTCCAAAGAGGTTTTTGTCATTCACATACCCTATTTCTTTCAAAGACTCCACTAGTGGTGCCATGTATGCTGTTATGTGTCTGCAAAATAGAAATTGAGCGACTATAATTAGTCCACTCCATCATGTAAATGCAATTTAAATAATTAAATGAGTTTATTCTCATTTATGTTTCAAACAAAAAAGTACAAGTTAAAATGCTGATTCCTGAATACTCTACACTACTCGGGCTTAAATATTTGATTTGTTTTGTCAATTTCATGCAATAGTAGGTGCTTGTCCTGTCCATCAAACATTAATATAACCCATTACACTACACATCAGTAAATTCATTATTTATACTAGAGGCATCTTAGTAAATGACATGGTTACCACATCGACACACACTTTGTGGAAAAAAAAAACTGTATTAGCAACAAAAATCTGAAAAAATAAGAAGTGATAATGCAGTAGAAAGATAAATTTACTTGAGGTGAGGATCGAGGTAGAGAAGGGATTGTGTGGAACCAAAACGTGGGACCCTGGTTTGAACTCCAGGGGCATTATGATAATCATCGACATCTTCATCATAGTAAAGCATCATACGCTGAGCAAAGCACTTGGTAAATGGAGCCAGTAGGACGGTCGGGTCGAACCATAACCTGAACCAGCCATTTTTTCTCTTCTGAACAGGAATTTTGCATGATAAGCTGGAGGGCTCGTAGTCGCGGGTGAGCCGAGCCTCTAGCTGGTTTCCTCCGTTCCCAGGAATCAGGACTAGGGGATAAAGATTGCCGCTGCTTGCTAGACACGTGTGCAGCATCATAGCCGTTGAAAGCACTGCCAGTTTCAATCCTAAGTCCTTCATTGGTTATCGCTTCTTTCAAGATCTAGTGAGGGATCGAGTATTTTTTTTTTTTTTTGGATGAGGATTGTAATTGTACATCCCCTTCTTTAAACTGCAATCTATGGACGACAATCCACTGTTCTGAAATGGTTGTTCCTTTTTCCTTCTTTTTTTTTTTTTTTTTAAATTAATTGTTTTTCCTTGAACGACGATGCATTTCTATCGCCCACATGTACGTGTACCTTCCAAAACCAAGCAATTTCAAAAACAAATTGTGGCAATTTCATGTGGCCCAATACTATACCATATAAGAGACACAATGTCTTGTTTGGCCCAACAAAGGGTGGAGGAGAGATAAAAAAAGCCCATCTTTGGGTTTTCTCTTTGCCAAGTTCTATTATTTCTATACATTATTAATTAGAAAACATGTAAATATTATCAAAAAAGACAACCTGTATGGCTGTATGACAAAAATAAAAAACAATACACTATTGTTGGTGTAAAACACAACAATTAATCGTTTCTTAGTGCCTGAGCGTGCCACTTCCAATCTATAAAAGTCCAAAAAAAATTAAGTGTACGTCAATTAAATTAAACGATTGTATTAATTATAGAGAACATAATAATTAAAGGTTACAGATGCTTTTAAAATCAAAAGACTTTTAAAATAAAATTTCAACTAAAAAACATACTAAAAACACTAGACTACTCGAAATAAATTCTAACGAAACTAAATTAAGGAGTCTAAGTTGTATTTGTGTGTTGATGTGCGGGGATGCTTTGGCAATGTTGAAAAAGCTTCTATTTATAAGTAAAGAACTTGCTTGTTGTGCTTCCGATATAGGACTCTTCCAATTCCAATTTCATTATCACCTATTTATACTTGTAAAAATCCATTACATACTTATTTCTAAAAAATATGGGACAATTACATTTTTCATTTTCAAAATAATATTTTAATAAATTAAAATATTAATTTAAAAGAATTACTATATAATTTAAACATTGCCCCCTTTGCTTTGTAATTTTGTAATGGAAAATAAAAATTAAAAAGCAAATATTAAATTCAGCTTTGGATGAAAAAAAAAAATACTTTGTCAGTCAACATAAATTTCTCAATTCGGAGAACTTGCTTCATCATGTTTCATCCATTCTTCACTATAAATATTCATATTCCATGATATTCCACATTCACCAATTAATTTATGTCATGGTATAATGTAGAACACATCATTATTGGTGCCTGACAATCCAAACTTCCCTTTGAATTAAAACAATTTGGTGCCATACTCACGCCTTTCAATTGTAGGCGGCAATTCCGTTCACAAAAGAAGAAGCTTCCAAATATAAGTTTAGTCCATCTCTATTTCATGATTATATATATTCTTTCCAAATCCATTCACCCATACATCGGTCACTTTAAAAAAAATACACCAAAAAATCTTGGACCAAGATTCTCAAATAAATGTAAATGGTAGCAAAATCTCTAATTCCCAAAACCTGAAAACTAAATTTTCAGTGCCATGTCTTGCAACTTTCCAAAATTGAAGCTTTTCTCCCTCAGAAAGCTTTGCCTAACCCTAGCCTCACGATTGTTAATAACATGTTACAGCCACCAAAACTTTATGCACTTGCCATAACTGCAACGGTGCCAAACATAGAGTGTAACCATATTTTTTTTATAATATCTTGCCAATGAATTAACTTGTTAGAACCCAAACAAATTGCACATGGTCTAGTGTTTTACATCATCCCTCATATTCTTTGGAGTTTTAAAGGGACCAAAATCTCTTAACACCAATTGCACATCAGATAATTTTTTTCCGTCAGTTAGTTTCGATTCCGATGATGGCATCATGTTTTCTTGCCGTGAAGCATTCCGTTGTGCTGGTCTTCTTCCATAAATGAGTATGTCTTTCTTCAAAAGTTTTTGTTTTGTTTAAATAACCTGCATGCCATGTTATGTATGTATATATTCTGTACTTGTATCATCAATTTCAGATCTACCTAAACATAGCTCTGATGGCCATTCTCTTTTCAAAACTGCATTTGTCTAGTTGTGTACGGATTTTACCAAGTGGCATGATTTTCTCTAACCATCCATATTTCATATGGTTTTCTGATGGCCATTCTCTTTTCAAAACTACATTTGTCTAGTTGTGTACGGATTTCACCAAGCGGCATGATTTTCTCTAACCATCCATATTTCATATGGCTTTTACACTCTTCCGATACTGCGGTCCCATATTTTATAAATGATTGCATGTGTTATTTTTATCTTTGCAATAGATTCCAAGCCGATCACATTTTTCTTTGCTGTGCACATTGGCAATTTAGTTGCTGCTGAAAACTCATTGAAAGTCTTTGTCTCACATTCAAAGTCATATCACAATTAAGGTACTTGATTTTTCTCTGCCCACCTTGCCATGTAGTGATCTTTTCCAATTGTAGAAAACCACAAATTTCATGTATGAATGCATGAGGCCTAATGACCTTTCCCCAAATGCAACGATAGTGGGTCCTGTTATTCTTCACCTTGGCTCTGTAGATGTACGCCATGCGTTTCCCACTGTACCATCCTACCTCCTTATTTGTGTTCACACCCTTAATCTAAAACAGAGACGTGT
Organism: Ochetophila trinervis; assembly: GCA_003254975.1. NCBI lineage: Eukaryota > Viridiplantae > Streptophyta > Magnoliopsida > Rosales > Rhamnaceae > Ochetophila > Ochetophila trinervis. Next base: position 88,551 of record QANX01004295.1, on the reverse strand, counting down.
GTGAGTATTGGTTTGAATTTAACCTTTTCTCTTGAGCATGGAAGGATTAGCTCTGTCAGGTTCTGGCTTTTCCTTGGGTCATTGCTGCGCCTTCGTGGATTCGACGGAAAACTTCGTCGAGATTTTGGCAGCCACAGACGAAGTGTCCGATCCGAGCTTTAGCCATGACGAGGATGGTCACGTCTTGCATTTGGATATCCGTTGGCTCGAGGTTCCAATGCCATGACTCGAGAAATGCTGATTGATTTTGTTCCGACCGTCTCCAGCGTCTCTCTCAACCTCAGCCTCCGCCTTTTGTTTACTGTAACATTCATAAATGGCATCATCTAATTCTCCATGGTGGAATCGATCATCTCTTCCTCATTCAGCAATCAAAACTGGACTACCGCCTCCAAGAATTGCCTCGAAGTCCTCCACAACTCCAAGTACAGAATCTCCCTCGCAGGCCAAACCTTTCCCATCGGCAAGAAGAAGGATGTGTTCACGTATTTAAGTGCTATTGTCCTCTATCTCAATGTTTGGATACCTGAGCTTGGATTGGAATGCTTGATTTTGAGGTTTGGATGCGCAAGTTGGATCTAGGATGTGCGGATGGAGACGGGTTGAACGCAGCTGGGTTCGCGGGTTGGACTGGATGCATGGACTTAGATGTTGCGGATTGGACTTAGGCATGTGGAGACGCGGGCTTGGGTATGTGCATGGGCTCGGGCTGGATGCGGGCTGGACTAGGGCTGAAGCAGGCTAATTGGACACGGGCATGACGTGCAACCCCCTTATTATTTTTATATATATGCAGGTAACCAAGAATTTTATTCACCCAATCTAGGAACTTATCAATGGTACATCCTTGGAGTTTAGTTTGCTTTTCCTCAACTCCACTATGGGTCTTTGGATATATTTGGCATGTCTTTGTATGTGTCCCTTGACATATTTCATCATTTTCAACAAAGTGGATTGTCTCGGCGACGTATTTGTTTGATGTCGAATATATTTTTTTGGATTTTCTTTGCCTACTCCGGCATTACATTGCGTTAATGACTCAACTGCATCTAACCAATTTTGAATTCAATGAATTCAACTTTATATCAGATCACCTCGATATAGAAATCCTTTGACGGTTAGTGGACAAGCGGTCTTTTGACCTGCTTACTTCCTTTATATCTACATAATACATCTATTTTAACAGGTCAGTTGTGGATTTTGGGCCTTAAAAATGGCTTGAATTAGCCAGCAAAATTGCAATAAATGGCCGTGTTTCGACCTAATTTTTTTTTACTTGCTGATGTTACAGTTGTAGGGCATTGCCTTCCAGGATCATATCCTCCAAAATCCAATCTAACAACTTACACTGCATTTGAATTTCTTTTTTATCGTGATTTTTCACTGAATGATATTTTTATTCTATCATGCTTACTGAAATTGGGATCCAAATGACAAAGGTAAGACAACCATCACCCTCATCTATGGTTCCAAATTTGATCATTGATGACTTGACAGCTGAAGAAACAACTATGTCTTTTTCCACCAGATTATTATCTATGTTCTTCAAGTAAGACTGAAATTCTACAATTTGCCTTTTGATGCATCTCTTTATGGGTTTCTTCCTTCGTGGAGCTCCAAATAAGATGTCAACTTTCTTGGATAAGGTTGCGATCTCACCTCTTCCATCCAGGTCGCCGAGACAGGACTCTAACTTATTTGGAACTACTATTATTTTCTGACATTTGGCATGTTGGCTCTGCATCCGCCTTTTCTGGGTCTTGGTAAACAACTGATAAGACTTATATCCTGCACGACACTAATGATCTATCTCCATAGCAGGTGGCTTGAAAGTCTTTAGCTTCTCAATATTCTGCCAAACCAATCTTGTCATGCGGTCCTTGGAAAAATTGACATGGATTCTCAGCTCAGTCTAATCATTTTAGCGTCAGTTGTTTTGTTCTCCACGTTCGTTCTGCATGCTTAGATCTAAGCTCTAGAATACTGATTTATGGCTTCAACTTTTCATCGGTGGCTTGGAGATGTTCTGACTTCTTGCAGGATGCTTATTTTCTTCCTCTTTGGCCTCATGCCTACATCGGATACCAAGCAACTTAGAGAATGATTCGGCCTTTTGGGTCGAATACTCCTCTCCAAGCTTGACGTCCTTCTTCCATATTTGTCCGCTTGATGTATGTCTTAAGTCTTCCTTGACCCTAGGTCTCATCAAGTCTGAGATGTTGGCTGAAACTATGTTCGCTTCGGCCGATGGGAAATGGTTGTTGTCCACTTTCATTATCTCTTTTCATTTTTCTAGAAACTTTATTGCTCCCTTGTCAATCATCGTCTGTATAGCATTTTTGAAGACCACGCAGTTGACAATCTGATGCAACCACATGCCATGCCATTTGCAGTATGGCTTCTTATTCATTTCTTCAGTTGTTGGCAGGATATGGCCGTTAGGTAATTTAATTACCTTGTCGACCAGCAGGTAGTCAAAAATCTGATCAGTTTTGGAGATGTCAAAACTGTAGACTCTCTCCAGTTCGACCCGATTTTGCTTCATGTCCATGACTAGTTGAGGAGCTCTCTGGTTCATTGTCGGTGTAGCCAAAGCTTTATAAACGTATAGACGGGTGGCCAACACTTATGCCGCATTAATTTCAGTTGCTCTTTCAACACTTTCATGGTCGTCAGCCTCCACAATGTGGATTTCAGTATTTAGGTCCTTGTTGTATGACCCTCTGGAAAAGTTCTTCCTCTAGTACTCTTCCATTAAGATGCCTTCATACCGATTGGCTCGAGAGACCAACTCGAACAGGTCACGGAATTCTATCCCCTCAAACTTCTTTCGGAGTTTGTAGCTTAGTCTGCCTTGTGCTAACTTGACAAATTATCTTTCCGTTATGTTCAAGTGACATCTGATCCTCACATTTTTTAATCGAGTTATAAATAACTGCACCGATTCTCCATCCATCTGTTGCAGGCGTGATAAGTCAGCCATGGATATCTCTGGCTCAATCCTGTAAAACTGGTCATGGAACTTTTGCTCCAATTCTTGCCAGCTGTGAATTGAGTTTGGTTGCAAATTGATGTACCAAGTGAAAGCTGGACCTGTCAAAGAATTAGCAAACAATCGCAGCTTTAGAAACTCATTGGCCGCTGCTTCTCCACACTGGATAGTGAAGCGGCCTATGTGCTCCATGGTAGACTGTCTCTCTTCTCCAGAAAAAAAGATGAAGTTAGGAAACCTAAATCTTTAGGAAATTCAATCTGGTCAACAACGTCGGAGTACGACCTCCTATAAGACGGGCATCCAATCCTTTTGAATGCAGGGCCCATCATCTCATGGATGATGGTCTTGACGGCCTCCCAATCCATACCTTGGCCGTGGTTCATCCAGTTTGGTCCATTCCCCCGCGCCAGGGCGTGGAAGTCTGCTTGATAGGCGTGAGCATCATAATATCAATTCTTGTAGTTCTGTCCAAAGTGCCTTGGCATGCCCCCTGCCATGAATCTAGTTCCGAGCTGTTAGGTTACCATATGTCTGGACATATGCTCTCCCTCCATGTACATTAGGTATAGCCTGGAAAGCTAGAGTCATCAGTTCTTCTCGACCATCCCTCACATTCTGGTCTAGGTTTTTAGCATGCTCCCCAACAGGAACATTATTCCTAGCCAGTGGAGGAATGTAAGGTTGGACTTGCCGTTCAGGCATAACCCTTACATCGTTTCCACTGGACCCTGCCTGAAAGGCTGAGTCTTCAGTCCTTGGCATGCTGCCATTGGGTACGGCCTGAAAGGCCTGCACCTGTTATTCCTCTTAGCCATTAGTCGGCCTTGCATCATTCGACGCAGCATGGGTCATCTACATCTGCTGGTGCAGCAATTGCAAGACTCTTTGCAACATTTGTTGTTGGGTCTCTTGGTATGTTTCCATCTTTCGGGACAGCTCACGGATCGAATCCTGAGTAGACATCTCTGTCGTGTCTGGTAGGGGTGGGCAAAACCAAACTAAACCGTTCAAACCGAACCAAACCATTGCTTTTGGTTCGGTTTGGTTTGGTTTGTAGAAGAGAATGGTTTGGTTTAGTTTACTATGTTAAAAAACCGTCATTAATGGTTTGGTTTGCGGTTTGGATAATTTTTTGACCAGACCAAACCGCAAACCGCACTTAATATTATATACAATTATAATATTTTTATTATTAATAATATATATAACTAATATATATTTTTAATTTTTAGTTTGGATTGTAATATTTTGTTTTAATTTAGATTTTGAATTGTAATATTTTTAATTTGAATTTAGTATTGTAGTATTAAAATTAGTTTAAATTTTGAACTACAAAATTAAATTTTAGTCTTGTAGTTATTTTAGACTGTAAAATTAAATATCGCAGTCTAAACCGTTAAACCAAACCGGATCAAACCGTTTATGAATGGTTTGGTTTGGTTTAAATGGTCCTAATTGTTTGGTTTGGTTTGTTGTTAAGCTAAACCGCCATGTATGATTTGGTCTGAATTTTTATAAAAAACCAGACCGCGCCCACCCCTAGTGTCTGGAGCCTTGCCAACTTCCTTTTCATTTCCATCTTCATCCGACACGTTTCGGCTGCTAATATCGCCGTAGTTATTGGATTCCTAATTCTTTAAATGAGTTTGCACCATTTTCTTAGTAAAAAAATTTAGTCCCACTGGGCATGCCAAAAGATATGTTTATGTAAAACACAACAAATCAGTCGTCTCCTAGTGCGCGAGCGTGCCACTTCGAACCTGTAACAGTCCAAAGAAAAATTAAGTGTGCGCCAATTAAATCAAACGATTGTATTATCAAAACAAAATAATTAAAGGTTACAAATGCCTTTAAAATCAAATGACTTTTAAAATAAAATTTCAACTAAAAAACATACTAAGAACATTTGAGTACTTGAAGTAAATTCTAACGAGAATTAACTAAGTAATCTATATTGTATTTGTGTATTGATGAATGGGGATGCTTTGGCAATGTTAAAGAAGTTTTTATTTATAAATAAGGCATTTTCAATGCTTGTTGTGCTTCCGATATGGGACTCCTCCAATTCCAATTTCATTATCACCCATTTTATATTTGTGAAAATCCACTACATACTTATTTCAAAACAATGTGAGACAATTGCACTTTTAATTTATAAAATAATATTTTAATAAATTAAAATATTAATTTTAAAAAATTAATATATAGTCCAAACATCACCAAACTCTGAAAAAATAAAAATATATACGGTTTGTTTTTTCAAAAACATATACACATCATAGAGAAGGGATATACTTTGAATATTCCCTTCTAACAAAGTTGTTATCAGTGATAGATATTTGTTAACAAATTGATAGATTCTATTTATGAACAGGGATAACAATTCATTCTTTTGATGAATGATAACAATTTATTCTGATATACGTGGAAATCCACTCCAAATAAGATGAAGAATTCCCTTGACACAAGGAACAGTAGCGATGAGATTATACTTTCAGTCTCGTGTCCACCTCATATATATATTATTAATAAATATATATATATATAATTTTTTTAGTAGATTATATAAGTTTGTTATACTATATTAATAAATATGAATATATTTTATGAGTATAAATATATATTTTGAATTTTAAAATAATATTTTGAATATTATTTTTATTAACTTTTTTATTTTTTTTATTTTTATGATGGACTAGCGGCGAACTCGAACCCGTCTCATTCCCTGCCGGGGAATCCCCATGCCGCCTCAATTCAAAAAAATTAAGTAGGAGCTAGGTATAGAAAAAAATGAAAAACTTTTAGAATACTGAAAATTTAGGTCAGATCGTCATTTCTAGCATGAATACAGACTAATAAAATGATACTATATTAAATTAGAATCTAAAATTTAATGAACAAGTTTGATAATTATATTCTTACAGTTCCTAATTAAATGAGAAGGATATTATTTTTTCCCAATCTGTGATATTAATCACAAGTACCCATAATATTTTAAAATTAGTTCAAAGTGATCAAGAAGTCAACTTAAGCATAAAGTAATTATAACTATAACTATTGTTTTCTCAAACAATTACTTAAAGGATAATCCCTCCACTTTCAATATTAGAAAAAAAATGAGGGTATATAAAATAATTTAAAATTGGATGCTAAGCAATATAAAAAAGAACAATGATGAAGCGTTATTTTTTTAGCTTATATTTAGTAATACTTATGTTCACTTTATCATTGTTTAAATTATATATATATTAATTATTCAACTAATAAAATAATTTTTTTTATCAAACTGTTTTAGTAAACATCTTGGTACTTTTAGTGTTATTATATATGTTAAATAGCTTTTTTCTTCATCTATAATTGGGTTTTTTTTTGGTAAAATATATAATTGGATACTCTTAGCATTATTTTATATGTTAAATATATATTATATGTACAAATACAATTAAGTAATTCCCAAGTAAATAGTTTGCGACAACTAATTTGAATCTTAATAGATTATATACTTTTCTTTTTAGTAAATTAAGAGTTTATATATGTACTCGCTAAGCTAGCATGTGTACAATTGAGTAAATCCCAAGTATAATAGTTTGCGACAACTAATTTGAATCTTAATAGATTATGTATTTTTATTTTTTAGTAAATTAAGAGTGTCTATTGTACTCGCTACGCTAGCTAAAGACCATAAATAAATTAAAAATCCACAAATGTTCAGGGTCCATCAAAAAATTAATGAAGATGGACCATTATTATAGAATATAGATGAAGGATATTAGGGGTGTGCAAAAAAATTGACTAATCGATTAAAACAATCGATTCAATCCAATCTAACATGTTCGTATCGATTATTTTAGTGTAATTGGATTGAATCGGTTATGAAAAATTAAAAACCAAAAGTCGGTTCGGTTCGGGATGTTAAAAACCGACCAAAACCGATCCAATCCGAACCGACCACCTTATTTTTTTTTTTCACAAAACATATGAAAATTAGTTTAATATTATTAGTATGTAGGCTTTGTTATATTAGCTTAAATTTAGAGTTAGATTACTCGATTATTGTATTAGTGTAGTAATTTTGTTTTAGTTTAATATGTTTATTTGTCATGTTATTTTTTTAATCATTTATGTGTTAGGTTTTGAAAAAATATATAATTTTTTATGGATTACTTAGTAGGCACTTTATGTGTTAGGTTTTGAAAAAAATATAATTTTTTAAACAAAATTTAAGTATAACAAATTTTTGGTATAAAAAATAGCTCAAATGTCAAATATTCAAAGTAAAAAAAGCTCAAAAATTAAATTTTGAAAAGTCTAAAAAAATTAAATAAAAATTTAAGCGAAACCGATCAACCAAACCGATCCAATCCAATTACTAATTGGATTGAATTAGATTGAATTTAATGTATAGATCGGATTGAAAAACAAAAAATCGATCACTAATTAGATTGGATTAGTTATTTTCAAAATAAATCGGATCGATGCACACCCCTAAAAGATATACTCTATATTTTTGGATATTCGGATAAATGATAAACGTCACAAAAAAAAAAAAAAAAAAAAA
>QANX01004295.1:69447-80362 GCA_003254975.1 Ochetophila trinervis | reverse complement strand
AAGATGTAACATAAATGTTGTACATTTTTTTTTTTCTAAAATCAAAGACACATACACTTATATATATATATATATATATATATATATTTCCAAAAGGAAAAAGAAGACAAATATATTTATATATTAAGAGTCATAATAATATTTATATGTTCATAAATGGGCAACTCTCTAATTCTTATAAATAGGAATTAAACTCAGAAATCGTTTTTACAGGATAAATTTTTTATTTTTTGAAATCTTATGCTATTTCATTTTTGATTTTTTTTTTAAATTTTTTAAAGAGAAAAAGAGTTAGATGGAAAGAGAAAAATAAAACACTTAATATATATATAATATTATTTAATAATTAATAATAGTTAAAAAAATTCACCGTAAATTTTAAAAATTAAAAAGCAATGTATTATTGGTACTCAAATTTAATGCGCGCAGGTGTAAATAAGCAAAACATTAATGAGTAGCAGCCATTATCGTAGAATATAGACGAAGGATATACTCTATATTTTTGGATATTCGGATATATGATTGATGTCACCAAGAAAAAATAATAATAAGTGCCCTGCACCACGTGTTTTATAAAATAAGAAGCATTAGTAATTTAGTACACGTAATATTAATGAATGAGCAACTAGCATTCCATTCATCTTTTTCTTTTTTTGAGCAAAAAGTATTTTAATGTATTTGTAAGTTTAGTATAATAGTAAACTTACTAATAATATATTCACCAAAAAAAAAAACTTACTAATAATATATTTTTATATCAGAAGTTCAATTTTCATTGAATTCAAAAACTCTCAAATAACATTTCATTTTTTTTTATGCGATTTGAATTTTACATATGACGTTACATTGTATAATCTTTATCACCTTCAATTATTATGTTCAATATTATGATCATAAAATATAATATATAGATCCTATACAAATAATGAATAGTTTATAATACCATATCACTGATACAGCACTTACATATAACATTTTTTCCTCAAGATGAGATGTGTCGTAGCTATATATATAATATAATATAGATGAAGAATTAATAAGTCATAAGTGTGACAGCATCAGTAATTTTTTTACATATATAGTTAACTATCACATGTTTAAAATATTGATTTTTGTATGTGTAGTTGTAACATAAATGTTGTACTCCCCCCCCAGTCACTTATATATATATAATTATTTTTTTCTTTTCCAAAATGTAAAAGAAGACAAATCTAAGGTACATAAAGGGGCAACTGGATTCACCAAAAAAAGAAAAAGAAAAAGGGCAACTCTCTTTATTTCATTATTACTAACAAATTAATATCTGATGCATTTTCACTGCACCATTATTTCACCATTCTCTACAGAGCTGATCAACTTAGAATTGATACTGGAGATTTCATATACAATTTTAGAAACAGCAACATCATCTTTGACTATGGATGAATGATCAACTCCATCTACTTTAATGACTTTGATAATTTGATTTTTCACATTACCCCACATGGACTCAACTGCTAACAAGCTTACCATATTCACCGTTCCATCTCCATCGCCGTACACAATCTTCGGTTGCTCGTCATACCCACTTTCTCCATAGAACAGAGTCTCCGGAGTCTTTACACCGCTTCCAATTATACAAGTGAAAGGGACGCCAGGTGCTTCTGATCTCTCCGAAATCATAGGCAAAGTACGAGTCACATAAGGATACACTCCTTGTGGAAACCCAATGTCAATGAGAAATTGAGCAATCTCATGCGCCGAAAATGTGGCATTTTTAGTTACAACAAGTGGGTTTTCGCCACTAAAACTGTTGGGATTCGGCAGCAACCAAAGGTTGCTTCCCCAGCTCCTTTCGGTTTCTCTGACCTGTAATGGTCTTAGAAGGGGAATTCCTAGAGTATACCCTGAAGCAAAAGTGAGCATTTCCATCACAGTGCCACCCCATGGAACAGAGAGAGCTATAAAATGTTTGATGAACTTTTGGCGCCAAGAAAAATGGTTTTGATCATTGAGAAGATGGAGGGCAAAGAGGCCTCCTAAGCTGTGAGAGACAAGGATTACAGGCTTCCCTCCATTAGAGATGCTTGCTTTTTCTATCAAAGATTTCAAGTCTTTGAGAAACTTAGAACCCACATGGGAGGGATGTCCTTGTGCTGCTAAACCATATCGGAAGTCATATGGAGCTCCGAAAAGGGTTTTTCCGTCTACGTATCCAATTTCTTTCAAAGCCTCAACTAAGCTTGCCATGTATTCTGTTCCGTCTCTACAAATCAATATGGTAAACATATATATATAATTTAACTCGCTTAAAGAATAATTTTTTGATCTGAAATTAAATCAATTCAATTAATTTCTACACCAAAATTAACAAGATAAAATTTAATTTTCTACATGAACTTACTTAAAATCAGGATTGAGGTAGAGAAGGGATTCAGTGGAACCAAAACGGTGCACTCTGGTTTGAACCCCTGGAGCATTATGATAATCATCTAAATCCTTGTCATAGTAAAGCATCATACGGTCAGAAAAGCACTTGGCAAATGGACCCATTACGATGGTGGGATCGAACCAGAGCCTGAACCAGCCGTCTTTGAACTTCTGAACCGGCTCTTTGCACAACTGACTCGACGGCACGTAGTCGCTGGTGAGCCGAGCTTCTAGCTGACTCCCTACTATCCCAGGTATCAAGATCACAGGATGGAGATCGCTGCCGCTTGATTGGCACGCGTACATCATCATAGCCGTTGAAAGCAGCACCAGCTTCCATCCTAATTCCTTCATATTCATTGGCTATCGCTCGCTTCGGTTAATTTCCAGTCTTCCAGGGAGTCTTGGAGGGGTTTGTGTTTGAGTGAGATCTGGTGCGTTATTTAAACGGGTAGATGAATGCGTCGAACTCGTGGACGACGATGTATATTTATTTATTTGCTAGACGACAATGCATTTTATTAATTTAATTGTTACGTGACAAAAAAGAAGAGGAAAATCCAAGCAGCCTCGTTTTAGTAATTTCTATCTAATGCATGTTGTAGTGTCGCCGATTCCATCGTCCTCCCATGCACTAACCAAAACGAAGAAAAAAGGATTTATTACAATTGGGCCATCAACTTCGTTGGAACATCTTAATTTAGGCCTTCACTGCAGCCCAATACACAAATCCATATTTGAATAAAACAAAGGCTCATCAAAAAAACTATATATGTCGACTTTTTAAAAAATAATTACTGATATTTACCATTCAACTTTTTTTTATATATTTTTTTCCAAAATACCTCTTATTTCTTTTTGTTCTTTCCTTCTATCTTTCAGGCTTCTGCAAAATCCTTTTTTTTTTTTTTTTTTTTTTTTTTTTTTTTTTTTTTTNTGGAGGCCAACTACAAAATGTTAGAAAAAAAATGCAAAATTTATTTTTTCAGCTCTCTAAATTAAAATATATTTTAACATTTCAAAACAAAAATTATATCATTTAAAATTTCATAACATTTGTTTATATATTTATAAGTTATTTTTCTCTCTCTCTCTCTCTCTCTCTCTTTCACACTTTTTCAAACTCTTTTTTCCACTCATTAGAAAAATTAGGGCAAGTTAAGCAACATGTATTAAGAGATAAAACCAAAGCGACAATAGCGGAGAAAACTATTATCATGAAACCCAAATCGCTGGTACCACCAACCCAACACTGTGAAAAAGAAATTTAGCCTGAAGAAGAGATTCATTTTCACAAAATCTACTGTGAAAAAAAATTGTATGTGAGGTTTCAAATGTCGAGTCTGAACAAAGCAACTGTTCTCTTCTACCTTTGAGAATCAAGAACGGTGTGTGTTTCTAAAGGTGGAGAATAACACTAAAAAGATCCAAACCCTGTTTTAGTGTTTTCCACCTTTTGGAAAAAACACCGCCTTTGACAAAGATTGTGTGTTTTTTCAAAGGCGGAGGAACAAAAATATTGTGGGCTTAAAGCCTCAATTTCTTTATCCACGTCTTTGAAAAAATGCAGCAATGGCAGTGTGTGCATCTAAGGGTGGAGAAAATACAGAGAGGCTAGGCCTTCTTTGTCTTATTCTTCGTTTAGAAATTGCACACACCCCAATGTTTGGGTGAGCCAATTATTGTCGTTTTCAACCTCTATTTATTTCATTTTAATAAGTTTTAAAAAATATACACAGCATTCAAACACATTAAACTTTTAAAAAGCTTAAAAGTTAAGTCTAAAACTTGAAAAAATTTGGCATTGTTAACCGAGTTGTATTTCAACTTTAATTATTATTTTTTATTTTGATATTTTTTATTTTAATAAAATTCAAAAAATACACACATTATTTAAAACTTGAGAACACATGCATCTGTATATTTTATAAACTTTAATTCATGTGGTTATTTATGAACTTTTAGATATTAATTAATGTGTGTGTTTTTTTAAGAATAAATATCTTACGGATATATAAATAGATATTATGAAAATTTAAAATGATATAAAGTTTTTTTTGAAGTTAATTCATTAATGAGGTGGGCATGGATAAAAAAATTCCTTAGTGAGAAAGAAAATTTCTAAAACAAAGATGAACCATGAATAATACAGGTACGTTAGTATGTTGTATTGTGATGTATTGCATTATATATATTTAAGTTGTGTTGTATTATATTGTATTGTAATATATTGCATAATATATATCATAGATCTGGTATAAAATTGTAATAAAATATGTTATTTGACTATTTTTATTTAATTTTAAAATTATTATTAATAATCATTTTTAATTTATATTATCTCCATCAAACTTTTCTTCAACTCTAGATTGTAACAACTAATATATAGAATTTTTAATATATTAGTGAAAAAATGAGTATTTTTATTAAGTAATACAATACATTTCAAAAGTCAAATATTGTATTAGCTATACAATAAAATACAATTGATCTAACATGACCATACTCTACAATTTAGGAATTTTGGTAGTGAAAGTGTGATATAGAAACCAGCAGGTATTAAATTCTTCATATTTCAATGGAAGGATTCAATTTTACGTGGCTTTAATATTAAGCAAAGATATATATAGTACAGAATAACTAAATGAGCCACTTAATGAGCAAGTAGCGTCGAAATTTTTTATGTAATTAAAAATTTACTGTAACGTCGAGTTGTTCTATTTAACCATACGGATATGGATATAAACGTATATATATAGATCTGTTAATTTTTTTGACCCAAAAAAAATAAAATAAAATACGGATATGTTTTTTTTTTTTTTAATGAAATACGTATACGTTAGGCACCCCATATGGCATTCTTTTCAATTAAGTGATAGCTACGCCCATATGGTATAGTTTATGCAGAGCTTTTTATAATAGAGTTTTTAAATAAATTTTTTTATTCAAAATTTAATAGTTGTTTAGTTCTCATTATAAAAAAATTAATTTTTAGTACACTGTTTAACCAATATAAATTCAAAAGTATTTTCATTCATCATTTATTAGACATAAATTATTTAACAAACAATTTTTAAACATTATAAGAATTTTGATATAATTATAATGACAAAATTAGTAATGAAAAAAATATTTAATGCTCTGTTTAGCTTTTCTATATAAATAAAAAAATAATTTTTTTTAAAAGTTAACATTTGAATTTTTTTAAAATGGCTTAAAAAATTTATTTTTTAATCAATAAATACTTATTAACCTATGTGCTAAATATTTATTTTTTTAGCATAAATATTTGTAGTCTTTTTGATAATAATAATAATAAAAAAAACCGCCATACTAAAATGGGGCTAAGTGTCACAAGCTTTGACATTTTATCGAACACTTGGAAGGCAAGGTGAGCTTGGCATTTTATCAAGCACTTGGTGAGCATTTTGACCACACTTTGAAAAGTCCAAGCTTCTAGACTTGTGTGGAATTCTCTAGAATCCTTTAGAGAATTATTGGCATTGTAAATTTTGTAAATATCTAAATATTTTTGTAGAGAACTCTAGAAACTCATTCTCCACCGTAGAATTGAATCGTTTATAGCCGCAGGATCATTTTTCCTTGTCTATAAATAGGTGGAGGCCTCATTTGGCCAAACCATCCAAGAAATCAAGCAAAATCTCTTGTAAAGTTTTCTTTCAAGCAATATACTTTTATTCTTCCAAACTTTCTTGTGTTCTTTCTTGTTTGCTTAGCTTTCTCTTCTTAGTAGGCAAAAAGGCTTACTTAGTTGCATACAAAAGGCCAGAATAGCAACTAAAGTTGCACGGTTTGAAAGGTCCGAGAACAAATCTTTGACATAAGACACACTACTCCCTGCATTTTCTTATACGTAGTTCAGTTGCTATCCACGCCACGAACCTTACCAACTAATATTATTAATTTGTTTTTAAATTTTATTATTTATCATTATTAATAATGATCGTTAATAAAATTTATACTGACATAATAAGCACTGATTTAATATATTTAATTATATATTAATTTTTTATATTAAAAATTTATATAAAATTGGGCGCTCAAAGTCAAGGGACATTATTTCCACAATGGATACCCGAGTGGTGAAGGTGGAACTAGCCGTTGCCGACGCGATGGAGGCTCGATCGATTGGAGCAAAGCGTGGACATGCTCGATGGTCGGGTGGAAGACCAAATGGAGGAGCTTAGGGGATCCACGCAAAGCACGAACGAGTCCAACGCCGAAGCATGGCAAGAGCATAGAGCGTTCCAAAAGAAGGTGCTTGAGACCATGGCCCAAATGCAAGCACAAATGAAAGAATTTAAGAAGAGTTTGGAAGAAACGCGAGCGGATTGGGCACTATGCAAACGGGCTGCAACTAGTGCCATCACCACACAAGTGGTGTCTACTCCGAGGGTGGATGCTCCTAAACCCAAGGAGTTTAGCAGAAGAAGGGACGCCAAAGAGCTCGACAACTATATGTGGCATATGGAGCGATACTTCAAAGCCTTGGACTTCCAAGATGAGAAGCAAAAGGTAAATACCGCTACCCTCTACTTTACTAACCTTACGGTTACGTGGTGGCGTAGAAAGTACGAGGAAATGAAGAGGGGCACTTGCACCATCAACTCATGGGAGGAGTTAAAGAGCGAGCTAAAGAGGCAATTCTATCCCGTGAATGTGGTGCATGAGGCAAGGAAACGCATGAAGGCGTTGAAGCACCAAAAATCCATCCGAGACTACGTGGAGTTCTCCGGGTTAATGCTTCAAATCCCCAACATGAGCGAGGAAGACCTCCTATTCAACTTCATGGATGGGCTTCAATCATGGGCGTCAAAGGAGTTACAAAGGAGGGGTGTGCAAGACATTTCCACCGCACTCACCATCGCCGAGACTCTCATGGATTACAAACGAGGTGAGTCCTCCAACTCTGAGCCCAAGCATAATTATGCCAATGGTGGGGGAGCCAAATTCAATAAACCTCACCAAGACAGGGAGTACAAGAAGCCACCATTCAAGAAAGGTAGCAAGGTGGAAATAAAGCCAAAGGCAAATTGCTTCTTATGTGACGGGCCACATTGGGCGAGAAAATGTCTGAAAAGGAAGTCCTTAAATGCCATGCTCGAGGAGAGGGAGACGCAAGAGCAACCACAACTTGGTGGTCTACAACTCCTAAGCGCGTTGAAGGCTAGTCCCGCTCCCACTCACAACACAAAGGATAAATCCTTCATGTATGTGGCGGCGCGCATCAACGACAAGGAGGCCCAAGTCATGGTGGACACCGGTGCATCCCACAACTTTATCAAGAGGGAGGAGGCTATGAGGCTTGGCCTCAAGCTTGAAAAGGGGAAAGGGTGGTTGAAGACGGTGAACGCGGAGGCGAAACCGCTCGATGGATTAGCTCGCAATGCAGAGCTACAACTTGGCACTTGGAGAGGTAAGGTTAACTTCTCCATTGCTCCAATGGATGATTTTAACATAGTGCTTGGCATGGAATTTCTTAGGCAATTCAATTTCATCCCACTCCCTCGCTGCAACGCCGTGTGCATATTGGAGGGAGATCCATGTATGATCCCGACGGTGGGAAAACCAAGCATATCCAAACAACTCTCCGCCCTTCAACTCAAGGAAGGGAACGAGAAGGGGGAGGATGCGGATCTAGCCACACTTTGCAAGGGCGAAGAAGAGGCTACTTCAAAGGAGCGACCGAAAGGGAAAAGCCAAGTTCCCAAGAAGTTGAAGAATGTAAGGCCACCCGAGAAACGTTCACCTAGGAGGGAGGTGGGTAGTGCCATTGAGTTGGAACCCGGTGCCAAACCAACCGCAAGGGCACCATATCGTATGTCTCCACCCGGTGCAAAGAGGAGACATGGGGAGAAGAAAGTTGAGAACTCGCAAACACCTTTTGGCAATACGAGGATCACATTAAAGCGTTCCAACAAGAAGGGTCGACGAGGGCGTCGACGGAATAGGTGGGGGAGAATGTCACGAGCTTGGCATTTCATCAAACATTTGGTGGGCGACGTAAGCTTAGCATTTCGTCGAACACTTGGTGAGCATTCTCCACACCTTGGGAAGAATCAAGAATTCTCTAGAAGCTTATGGAGAGGTCCAGAGTTTTCTAGAGTTAAGTAAAATATTCTAGAAGTCTACGGAGAAATCTGGAGTTCTCTAGAATCGTGTGGAATATTCTAGAAGGTCATGGAGAATTCAAGAGTTCTCTAGAGATGTGTGGAACCTTCTAGAAGCTTATGGATAATTTTAGGCATTCCATGCAACTAGACATGTGTGGAATTGTCTAGAAACATTTGGAGAACTCTAGTCTCGAAAAACGTGTAAATATCTTAGATATTTTGGTGGAGGATTCTAGACACTTAATCTCCACCATAGGATTAATCATTTATAGCCGTAGGATTATTTTTAGTTTCCTATAAATATTTTTTTGGGATGAAATTAATATCTTTCTCCCCAAAAAACCAAAATTTCGGCGAAATTTCGCCGAAAATTTCGATTTTTTCATCTATGGCTATAAATAGGTGGAGGCCTCATTTGGCCAAACCAACCCCTAAACACCCTAGAATCCAAGAAATTAAGCAAAGTCTCTTGTAAAGCTTTCTTTCAAGCAATATACTTTCATTCTCCCAAACTTTCTTATGTTCTTTCTTGTTTGCTTGGCTTTCTATTCTTAGTAGGCAAAAAGGCTTACTTAGTTGCATACAAAGGGTCAGAATAGCAACTAAGGCCGCACGGCTTGAAGGGTTCGAGAACAAGTCCGTGACATTAAGCTCCCCAACAAAGATATTTTTATTTTTTTTTTGAATTNTGGAAAGCTTGCAACAAGTTTGAAGGATGATGGCATCGTCTGAAGTTGTGGGAGTCGAGAGGGGAAGGGAGGCCGACCCCAGTGCTGCAAAGAAAGGGCGTGGGCGCTCAAAGTCAATGGACATCATCTCCACCATGGATACCCGAGTGGTGAAGGTGGAACTAGCTGTTGCCGACGCGATGGAGAGGCTCGATCGATTGGAGCAAAGCGTGGAGATGCTCGATGGTCGGGTGGAAGACCAAATGGAAGAGCTTAGGGGATCCACACAAAGCACGAACGAGTCCAACGCCGAAGCATGGCAAGAGCATAGAGCGTTCCAAGCAAAGGTGCTTGAGACCATGGCCCATATGCAAGCACAGATGGAAGAATTTAAGAAGAGCTTGGAAGAAACGCGAGCGGATTGGGCACTATGCAAACGGGCTGCAACTAGTGCCATCTCAACACAAATGGTGTCTACTCCAAGGGTGGATGCTCCAAAACCCAAGGAGTTTAGCGGAAGAAGGGACGCTAAGGAGCTTGACAATTACATGTGGCACATGGAGCGGTACTTTGAGGCATTAGACTTCCAAGATGAGAAGCAAAAGGTAAACACCGCTACCTTATACTTAACTAACCTTGCGGCTACTTGGTGGCGTAGAAAGTATGAAGAAAGGAAAAGAGGCACTTGCACCATCAACACATGGGAGGAGTTAAAGAGCGAGCTAAAGAGGCAATTTTATCCCGTGAATGTGGTGCATGAGGCACGAAAACGTATGAAAGAGTTGAAGCACCAAAGATCTATTCGAGATTACGTGGAGGAGTTCTCCGAGTTAATGCTCCAAATTCCAAATATGAGCGAGGAGGACCTCCTATTCAACTTCATGGATGGGCTTCAACCATGGGCATCAGAAGAATTACAAAGGAGGGGAGTACAAGATGTCTCCACTGCACTCACCGTCGCCGAAACACTCATGGATTACAAACGAGGTGAGTCCTCCAACTCTGAGCCCAAGTGTAATTATGCTAATGGTGGGGGAGCCATGTTCAAACCTCACCAAAATAAGGAGTATAAGAAGCCACCATTCAGTAAAGATGGCAATAGAGGTAGCAAGATCGAAATAAAGCCAAAGGCAAATTGCTTCTTATGTGACGGGCCACATTGGGCGAGAGAATGTCCAAAGAGGAAGTCCCTAAATGCCATGCTCGAGGAGAGGGAGATGCAAGAGCAACCACAACTTGGTGGTCTACAACTCCTCAGTGCGTTGAAGGCTAGTCCCGCTCCCGCTCACAACACAAAGGATAAATCCCTCATGTACGTGGCGGCACGCATCAACGGCAAAGATGCCCAAGTCATGGTGGACACCGGTGCGTCCCACAATTTTATCAAGAGGGAGGAGGCCATGAGGCTTGGCCTAAAGCTTGAAAAGGGGAAATGGTGGTTGAAGACGGTGAACGCGGAGGCGAAACCGCTCGATAGCTTAGCTCGCGATGTAGAGCTACAACTTGGCACTTGGAGAGGTAAAGTTAACTTCTCCGTTGCTCCAATGGATGATTTTAACATAGTGCTTGGCATGGAATTTTTTTAGACAATTCAATATCATTCCACTCCCTCGCTGCAACGCCGTGTGCATATTGGAGGGAGATCCATGTATGATCCCGACGGTGGGAAAACCAAGCACAACCAAGTATCTCTCCGCCCTTCAA